>JASANB010003321.1:0-98032 GCA_030248155.1 Sabatieria punctata
GGGCGGCGAGGGGTAACAGAACAGCACAGACAGACCGATATATAAATGACAAAGCGAAGTAGACTTAACTTACTCTGAAGACGTCTTCCTTAAGACGGACCATGTGGCCAGCGCTGAAGTGTGCTTGCTCGCCATTGGTCAGTTTGTTTATGAACTGGTCTAGCGAGTCACAACTCTTCTCCAGATAGCCCATGTTGATCGTTATCTGCACCAACTGAAAGCTCTACTCTCACTCACTCACTGCCAAGCCAACTAACTGATACTGACCGTGACCACACTATACATGTTACAGGTAATCCGCCCAAGTGGATGTGGTTGGGCGTCAGTCAAAATTCCGGGCAGATCTAAAAATCACTTCAAATCGTAGTTGGGCAAAAAATCGCACTCTGATCTTAAATAGTGCTAAAAATCGTCGTTTTGGAGACAATTTTAGGGACTTGGCACAAAAATTGTGTCCCAGAACCAGGAGTGAAAGGATCGTCTCGCTGAGGGGGCTACAGTTGGGGTCGGAACATAGTAGTAGGGGAGGAACACCCTCTTACATGTATGACTGACACCAAACGGCATGTGTGTCCCTTTGTCCTACGATGCAATCAAAGGTTATCGACCAGCACAAACCAATCCGACAATCCCTGAGTTATTGCCCGTTTAACAATCCAAAATGCCCAGACTTTCCATGAAGCAGCATCAATTTGTTGTTCTGTTTATCAAGATTGTCAGATCGATTTGCAAGCAAATAAAGAGTTAGAAAGAGTCAACAAATAGCAGCATTGATGCTAAAGTCCCAGTACGAACCACTCTCTGCAAGCCACAAAACAACTGCCTGTAGTTTCCTTATATATTTGTTCTCGCCCCTGCCTTAGTCAGCGAGTAGTAGTCAAGGAATGTGCTGGCATTTAGAAAGAGTGTGAGAGAGAGGTAAAGGAGACTGACCTGAATAAGGGAGAGTTTGCGCTGAGTCATGAAGGAGCGGAGACTGCCGCTGAGTCTCTCCAGAAGAACGTTGGTGTATCTGCGTGTGGTGTCGTCCACTTCCGACTGACTCAGTCCCAGCTGCTCCATGAAGCGCAGACAGCCGCGGGCGTACGTCTTCAGCTGTTCGTAGATGCTTGGCACGAACTCGCTGAACGGAAACTTTCTGGGGTACTCCTAAACAATCAACACTCTACCTACACCACTGCTATTGGGCTGTTTACAGCTAAAAACTGCTGTTTTAGAGGCAACATTTTTGAGTCTGAAATCATGAAAATCGTAAAAATTTGCCACAAAAATTATTGCCATAAAAATCGAAAGGAGGTGTTGGAGAAATCGTCCGGCCGGACTATATCGGATGGGATGAGGAAGTTATTTTGCAATGACAGAAAAAATATTTTAACAATCGCTTTTTATTGCAGAATTTAACGAAATAGCGTGAGTTTTATTATAAAATGCACTAATTTCATCATTAGAGCAGTAATACGATTTTAAAACAACAAAAATACAATAATGAAAGTTGCCAGAAAATGGTACCGGTATTTTTAGCCAAAAACAGCTAAGTTATGCCATGGAAACGCTTGTAAGGCTTCTATTAACGTAAATTCAAAGCATTTCAAGCGAATTTAGCCAGTTATTGTGCCTATTTCCTTTAAAAACTTGCTTGAGATTTTTTCGCATTTTAGTTTTTGTCCAGAAAGAAACGAAAAAAAACCGACCCAACAGTCCTGGGGTGAAGCTGACCCCATGTACATGTATGAGCAAAATCTAAGCGATAATTTCTTACAATGGCTGGCTTTCTAGGAAGCACACCAGTAATTAGCTATCTTTCTTTTTATTTAGAATAAAAAGTCTATTCTTATTAATGATCCAGAATGTACGTACTTGTCCACTGAACCGAACACAATTTGATTTTTGCCCAGATCGAGCAAATATTGGGTATTGACTTGAGTATATTCGGGTATTGGATTTTTATGGTATTGTTGGTGATCTACCTCCTTTAATTCTCACAGTCAGAGATTGAACTGACCAGTGACTGTGCTGCAGTTTCACTGAGAGTATTGAGAGTAAGGTAGGTAGGTAGTGTAAGAGCAGACCTTGTCTTCGGAGCCACGTTGGTAGCAGGGGTATCGGTCTAAGACAGCCTTGTAGCCAGCCTCGTCGGGCACAGAGATCGGCGTATAATTGTCGTTCTGCAGAATTTGGTCAAAATTGGCGCAACATTCGGCCATTAGAATTTCGTTGTACTGATCTCTGAAACCAGACCTTTCCTTACAAATCACGCTACCATTGTGCAATTAAGGGAAAGCATGTTTCAGACGGACCGTAAAACTAATCTTACAAATTCTTCAAACAGTCTACTCTCCTTGTTCGACACGAAATATGAAGTACCGGAAGTTCTGTAGAAGTTTGTAGAATGAGGCGATTTGAAAACCGTAACCCTTCATCGTTACCGAAAAGACAAGAACCAATTTCTTGATTTTGAGCATCACTTGCGGATCTGTGCAATTTCCCTGCAACAACACAAACAATCAACAAAAATCGCTGCCGTGCCGTGTCTATTTTCATACGTCCTTCCAGCAGGAATTATCGGTATGTAAAATCTTTAAACACAGTTACGTTAAAGTAGGAAGATCATAGACAGACCGAAGCGACATCTAAGTGGTCGACCATGATTACATTTTGTTAGGCAGTGTAATAACTGAAACCAAATAATAAAGAACACTTACGAAATTAGAGTTGAGGGCGCGTGTCACTTGTTGCAAGGCCAGTTCCCACAGTTCATCTCGATACGAGCGCGTAACCAGACCAGGCGCTGTCTGCATTATATGGTCCTCAATCACGAAGAAACTAAAGCAAAGACAATTAGCTAGCAAACTCCGCAATTCAGCCAGCCCTAATCGGTTCTGGCCACCTCCAATCAGGGAAAAGCTAAGCTTACCCGATAACTTCATGAAAGTATTCCAGATAAGACTCCAGCGAGCCGTGCTGAAATAAACAAAATCCATTAATACAAAATCCATTAATCCATTAACAAAATCCATAAACGAAGATGATACCAATTTCTGCGGCGCCTTCAGCATAATTCCAGCCTGCTCACGACGCTGCTTCCGGTAATAGGCCTCGAACGTATCTTTGCAGCCCTGCAAAGATCCAAACTTCTTATATTGACAGTTGAAAGTTTATCTCCGGTACCGGTACAAACAAACAATTTTTCCGTTCAGCTCAGTTGAATGGAAAAATTTGAAACGCTTCTACGAGCTCAATTCTTGGCCGTTTGTTCCGTAAATTGGTCTAGAGCTTCGTTTGTAGAAACTGTAGTGGCTGACAAATTTGCAGAAAAAACCGTCAGCTTGTTGTTTTTCACAATTTTCCATTCGGTTAAGCTGAACGGAAAAATCGTTTGTTTCTACCGGTGCGGGTGGGACAGCGTTCACACGACTTAGGCCAGACCCCCGGTCGAGACCCCGCCCCTAAAACGAATTTTTGACAAGTAATTTTAGCGATTTTTTAGAATTTCAGACACTAAAATTGCTAAGATCGTGTATAAAACAGCGCTTTTTAGATATACTTGGGCCCAAATTAACGATTTTTGACGATTTTTAGCCGAAAAAGTTTTTACGTTTTTTGGGAGTTTTCCGAGCGCCAAAACCTCTCCCTAGAATTTCGGTTCAGACCCCCGGCCGGAGCCAGACCCCTCCCCCTTCGGCAGATGACCTGTTACATGTATGGCTGGGCCTATATGAGCCTCTGAGGTAGGAAGGAGACTTACCAGAACGGTGAAGATGTGGCAGCAGCGGTAGACGGGCGCAAAGTCTACCATGTCCTGCGCGGAGAAATCGTCCAGTTCGGTGTCGTCGCCTTCGCTCTCTTCCATCTGTCGCTTGGCCTTCGCTCTCCGCCGCTTCTGACTCTCGTCACTGTCCAGATCGTTGTGCTCGATCGCCTCAACACACGCTCACTACCCACTTGCACACTCTGACTGAGACTAGTACCAAAACTGTTGCCAATTTTGGTGCATAGTCTGCGATCTTTTGCAACAGTTACGGCGGCTTTTCATCAACTATGCATTGGTACCATACATCATACGTGTATGTAATGTAACAGGTGATCCGCCGAAGGGGAGGGGGCTGGGGATCTAGCACCGGCCGGGGACTTGAGCCCCACTTTCAGGAGAGGTAATTTGATACAAAAAAAACACTAAAAAATCCCCAAAAAAATCGCTAATTTAGGCTCAATCAAATGCAGCAGCTAAAAAGTGCTTTACAGGCGATTTTAGCGCAGTGTTAGTGTCTGAAATTCCAAAAAATTAGTCGGATGAGCGCAGACCCCTGTTACATTTTATGATCATAATAACGGTAGCAATCACAACAACAAGTACAAAAAGCTCTGACTGTATTATTACCGTTTTGTAGCATCACTTCAGCTTAGGGCGAACCAGTATGATAACTAGCACCTAAATATCTAGTAATCCTAGAGTGTGTAAAGGACTCACATGTCTGAGAGCCACCTGACCGATTTTGGCAGTAACCTTGCGTATGTTTTCGAGGAAATCGGTGAGTTCAGAGAAGGAGCTGTCCTTGATTTGCTGTCTGATGTGAGTGACCGACTGCATAAGTTTCTCGGCAAACCGGTACTTCTCAACTTGCGGCAAGTAGGTGTGCTCCAGCTGCTCCAGTGTCTTTAGCGCCGGGTAGTACCTAGAAAGATGAGAGCAGTTGTAGCAGGTGAAGAATGAGCAGCTTTGCAACCTTCTCTGTTCCATCTGTTCCTGCAGCTTCGCGTATTTCTCTAGCATGGGCAGACACAGGGAGACGGCGTCCACAGCGCTGGCTATGTTTCGCTGCAGCTTCCTGTAGCGCACCATCTCCTCACTCTTAGATACCAGCGTCTTGCTGCTCTCTCTCAGATGATCGTCTATACAACCGATGTCTTCCTGAACAATTATCCAATGCTCCACTTTCACTCTAACTGCTCTGCGTACGCTTGGTAATATTTTAATCACAGCGCAAGAATGCATAAAACAGGGTTCATGCGGCTTTTGAATAGCAAAATTCCCTGACCTTTCCCTGACTTTTCCATGACCAAAGTCAAAATTCCCTGACCAACCAGAGTGAGAAAACTGCAACCATTGCGAGAAAATTTTGAAAAATAGGCTTTGAAAAATGCATTTAAACGGTATTCGGAGGATAAACTTCCGGTTTAAGTAGTAGTACGTAAAGTCTGAAGATCGATCTTCAAAAGGGTGTTGTGTAAAGTCCGACAGGACCATTTGGCGATGAAATCTTTCTGCTGCTATCAAATTTTTCCCTGACCAGACACCAAATTCCCTGACTTTTCCCTGATTCCCTGACTTTTTTTAAATTCCCTGACTTTTCCATGACTCCCTGACTTTCCAGGTCCCGCACGAACCCTGTAAAAGAGTAGCAAGAATGTGCCACTCAGCGGCCGGCGGAGTGTCGATGCGCTGCACCGGAGGGTCGGGAAATTCGGTAATTGCACATTGTAGATAAGGGGCGACCGCCAAACCCTCTAGAAGATGTGCTAACAGGGTTCATGTCACTCTGGCCGCCGACCCAATTCCCTGACATTCCCAGACAACAGCCAAAAAATCCCTGGCATTTTCAAAAATTAAAAGTGATGGTTTTAGCCAAAAACAAGTGCCAAACACAAACATGTGCACGGCTGCAGTCATTCGCTACCATAGCAAAAAAAGTTGGAAAAATTAGCTTTCTAAACGCAGTGATATTGACTGAATTACATGCACTTTGATTGTTGCTTCTACAACCATGTTGCATGTTTTTATGGAGTGACGCCCAAAATTTCCCCTAGCATTCCTTGACCGGCACGAACCGTGGCTAAGTGCACTGCAGACTTGCCCTGAGTTTCTGGCACTGTGTCTTCAGTTGCAGCAGCTGTCTGATGGCCTCAATGAAGCCGTCGAAGTGGTAGGAGCACAGCTTCTCTATGTCTTTGTCGTAGTGCTTGATTTTCTTTTCCAACGCGCGCAGAAAACGTTCCACGTCACCTCCATCGTATATCGCTCTGTAAACGTATTACAGTCAAGTCTCTGCCCTACCACTGCATTCTCTCTTGCACAGTGAACTAAGCAAGGTTTCAACAAGCCATTAAACATAGCGTCGCTCAAACAACATAGTCTGTGCTAAAAGCTGGCAACGCAAGTGGCAGTCAGACCTACCTGAGCACCAGACCGATGCTGCCGGAGTCGGAAGTTTCGAGTTCGTAGAGGAAATACTCCTGCTCTGCAGTGACAGGTTCCGAGCCAGCCTGCTGAGACGCAGAGCCGGCGTCACTGCCAGTGCCGCCCGTCCCTCCTCTGGCACTGCTGCTCCCGGTTTCACTGCTCGTCTGTTTTAGTAACTTGGCCTCCAACGAGGCAACTGACAGGTCTCCACGAGGCATCTTTCTTTATATTTTCTTCCCTTACGCCATTACCATTTACGCAAGGCGTTCTGCTGCTATGCCGACCCGAGCAGTAAAACACCGGGCGGACATAAATCGCCTACCAAAAATTCGGAAATTTGGAAAGCTGCAAAAATGTGTAATACGGAAAATGGAAACGTCGCCCCAACAAAGTGGAAAACAAGAAAATATGCACAAGAAGAAGGCGGACCATCGTCACCGGATGCATATAATTTACATATCGGAACCATCAACAGTTCGTCGCAGTTTGCTACTTTGCTGTCCACTTTCTACGAAATATGGCTGAAGGTCGCCGTGCCTTTGCATCTGTGGTAGGTTGCTTTCATTGCTCAGCGTTGTTACGCGATACATAAAACCCGTTGACCGTTTTTTTGTTAGGTAGGTTAGGTATTAGTAGCAGAGTAGCTACGTAGCTACTACAAACAAAAAGCTTTGAATTGTATTGTATGTTTACTGCATTATTTAAAACACCCGACACCACTTAAAGCAGCCACTGGGTAAGCAGTCAAAATAAGAACAGTCATATAAAACAGGACAAAGATAAAATTTGGCACAAATTACTAAAAGGCGCAGAGTCTAAGTAGCGAGTGAAGGCGTTGAGTCCGAGCTGAGGGGCGATTGGTTCGAGTGAGTTCCAGATCCGTGTGGCAGTGGGGTAAAACGTTGCACCCGTGGCAGCGCCTAGAAAACGGGCCGGCTCGACGTGGTGGGAGTGGTTTAACCGCACACTGCGTCTATTTTCTGTTTGTAAAACAATAGCATTTTCAGGACAGTAACGGAAGCCATGTACATACTTATAAAACAGTTTGACTCTCATTTGCGCAGCAACGAGCCAAAGTGGTTTCAGAATTGAAAGTTGTCATCACAAACGTTAATAGAATAATATACAATGAGCTGCGTGCGACTTTATAGGACTGGTCAAGTGATGCTGTCCGTGATGCTCTTGAAGGCTATCAAAATGAAAACCTGCGATCTCTGCGAGAGCTGCAAGATGAAGTTTATCGGATTACGGGTGTGCGACCGGCTATTTCAACTCTTCATCGTCGCATCCATCGACGCAGTGTGAACACTCGAGTTGGGAGACCGAAACAGAATTCGAGAAGCCAAGAAAGCAAAGTTCGTTCGTTTCTATCAACAGTAGGGCCTACATTTTTAAAATCTACTTGACCATACATAGTCTACTACTCTACTGTGCTTTGCCAGGCCCATTCACAGTGTCCCTCATCGCAGATTTAGTTAGTGTCCTAGATAATTTTCAGGACGAAGGCGCGCTGCCACCCGCTGCTGTCCCTACCCGAAATTTAGCAGGGTAGGGGTACTACCACAGAGCCTGAACATTGTGGTACCCGTACCATGTAAGGTATACCTTATATGGTACCCATACCTAGTTTCCGGTACCTATGGCGTTACGTAAGTGTCTGACTGTTATAGGCGATTGATACACGAAGCAAAACGCTAGCGTACTACGACTCGTTTAATGGGAAAGGATCGGACGTTCTGGATTATGTTGCATCGTTATAGCTTTTAGAAATAATGGTCGTATGCATGTTTATTGAATGAGTTTATAGAGTTTTCTGTTTTGTGGCGTTGAACGCACGTACGTAGCTAGCTGATATAGTGATAAAGAACCGGGTGGTTTCCAAGTTAGAATAAATCTGTCACATTGGACCAGGAAAAACCGGTCCGTTGCAATCACATGATAATATGGGTTGGGCCTACAGATTTGAGGTTGCGGCCTTATTTTCGGTGGGCCCAGAAAGAAAAAGGTCTGCGTCAGGTCAGGCTCGGAATTCTATGTTTTATGCTAGGTAATGGTTTAATTTGAATGCAGTGTTGTTGCTGCTGATTTTGCTTAGCTAATATAGAATTTCGATTACATGTATGTACTGTAGGTATGCGTGTGAAGTGTGAGCTCAACAAAGAATTCAACTTGCATTATTCAAATTTATAGAGTGAAGAAACACAAACCCAAAAAGTTAGTGCTTAAAGTCAACTTTCATGCCCATCTTTGTTGCCTTCGAGCGAATTCATTTTGGCCCTTTGCTAATTAATCGAGTTTACCGATTTCTTACTTTACTCGTACATAATTACCGAGTTTCAAAAAATCAAGGTTTACTTACTGCGAATACTTACTGAACTTAAAAAAATTTGAGCTAGGCACAACACTGGTTGAACGGAATAACAAGACTTTGTATGGATTCGGTTCAAACAATTTCTTCTTTTCAATTTAGCGCTGAGTATTTCTTTTCCTTACTGCGCAATTGCAGCTTTCCAAGTTTCCAGATTCCCAGTAGGCGATTTCAGACATCGAAAATATTGTGTACCACAGTGTACCGCATTGATTTTTCCGGTAGGCGATTTATATACGCGCCGTAAAACACGGCAGTTAGTAGTTTACGCACCGTACGCACCGTTCGCACCGTTACGCACCGTACGCACCGTTACGCACCGTTCGCACTGGCAGCGACACCAATTGGGCGCCGATATTTTGAGTGGTGAATTTGCTTAGATCGATCAGAGAACCGTTCTATCCGATCCGATCCGATCTGTCGGGGGGGGGGGCGTACGATGTACAGCCCTACGATCAGACCTGCACGGTCCATTTCGTTACCCCTGATATCGTCATCTCGGACGTTTGCCCTTCTTTCACTGCCAAGCCACTCAAGCCATGCTGTTGGGCGCCAGGTACTAAGAGAGTGCCTGGCGTGGTGACGTCATGGTGCTGTCAGCTCCCAACCGCCGCCCGGCGTAACCAAACCGGTATTGGCCTTATTGCTGGTTTCTCAGACAGCTCCTGACGTCGTTGATCTTCCCTCCAACGCGGCATGCTTTTCGGAGCGGCTTTCGGTGCAACGGCAGATCCAGTTGGTTCCCATTTTACCTACTCGCTGTAACCAGTTTTCGGTGGCCTGGGTGGAGCTTTATGCCGACGACCAACTCTTTGCGGCAAGAAACTTGCCCCGCCGAGTGGATGAGCGCACGATGTCGCGCACAGTGGCCATGTGGCCTAAACCACTACACCAACTGTGCCGGCGAACCGTTCTATTTCAGTTTGCATTAACAAATTACGCGTTTTGGTAGAAAAGTAGCTGGAAAATGAGCTTGTATTAAAATTTTAAAAGAAAAAAGCGAAAATAATCCCGTGTGTCAGGACGGCCCCGGCACCCATGGAGGCAGTGTGTTTGTGGGTTCGAAACCTGTTGAGGCGATGGGAAGTAGTCAACACAAAGCCCAACCCAGGCCGACGAAAGTCAGCAATGGCAAGTAGATAAATTGGGACCAAACCGGCGCTGTCTTGCACCCACCCACCCAAAAGGGGAGGGTTGTTGTTAAGGAGGCTATAGGACCTTCTGTCTCTTCCTGCTCTATAGCAGTTGGCTACTCCTAGTCTGAAAGGACAAAAAGTTACAACAACAAAATAACAATTCGACCGGACATACTGTACAATGCAGCGGAACCACTGACAGCATAACCAATATCGAGTTTGTCCTTGGTGTCAGTCGTGAAGTAAAAACATTTGGATTGTTAGTTTAATGGTTGCCCCATCAGCGAAACCCATCAGGTCCAATTTTTCGGCCAATCATTTCACATTTTGGTACTATGTCAATCAGAAAAGGTGCCGAGATGACACGTTTTTGCCTGACAAATTGAGACGTTTAGCGATGGGTGTAAAGTTTCGGTGATTTTTGTTATTGTACCCCGATTTTTGAAACAACCAAACACCTTCCCTTTCCCAGAGCCGATCCTATACAGAGTACATACAAGGTGTATACATAATATGGTAAATTCGCTTTTCCAATGCATCCTTTCCAACGCCGATACAGCAGCTTTGAAAAAATTTTTATACGTACTGTAGTGTACATATATTCTTGGGAAGAGTACTATCAGAAGAAAACTAAGCAACAAAAGCACTGCACTACAGCAACTGTCCGGAGATGCACCACAGCTAACAGAAAGAAGCTAATATGATGCAAGCATAACAGAAAAAGCAATTGCACTAAATGACCAGAAAGATGCTACTAACTAACACCGAATTTTGGGGGCGTGCAAAAATTACGTAATGGCATGAGGGGGAGGGAGGTTCGCCAAATGATTACTAATCATTACGGTGGGGGAGGGGGAGTATTGGTTTCATCGTTAACAAAAAGCCACCCAATGATGGCTTCTATGTAAAACAAAGACTATACGTACATTGTACGTAGTTGTAGCTCATCAATAAAGAAAACTAAGAAAATTTTCAATTGTTACTGTATACTGATGTTATTTTAACTCTTAGACGCAGAAATTTTTTGCGTGCCTGGCCATAGGGACACTATTCCACCAAAAAGGCGTAATTTGTTAATGCAAGCTGAAATAGAACAGTTCTCTGATCGATCTAAGCAAATTCACAACTCCGAAAGATCGGCGCCCAATTGGGGTCGCTGCTGATGCGAACGGTGCGTAACGGTGCGTACGGTGCGTAACGGTGCGAACGGTGCGTACGGTGCGTAAACTACTAACTGCCGTAAAACACCGGGCGGGCACAAATCGCCTCCCCAAGAAGTTGGAAAGTTGGAAAATGGAAAATCTAAAAAATGGAAAATGCTTCCCCAAAATTTGGAAATTAGGAAAGGCAATTCGGTTTCTTCTAGCCGTCTAACCGTTCTAACCGTTCTAGCCGTTCGCACCGGCAGGTAACGCTGTGGGCGCTGAATTTTGTGCAATTGGCAGAACGTTTTCAGGCTGTGATACTTCTTCAATATGCTTTGTGCTTTCACTCACATCTCTTTTGGCCAACTCCGAATCGCCATGCCGAAATACTATCCCAATAATCGGCCGATTCACTTGTGGAAATCAATTAAATTGACGATTTCTCTTCAGATTGCAACGATTTCAGCTCTTCAAGCTGTCAGTGCGCTTTGTGCTCTCACTCACATCTCTACTGGCCAATTCCGAATCGCCATGCCGAAATACTATCCGGAGAATCGGCCGATTCAGTTGTGGAAATCAATTAAACTGTAGATTTTCCCTCAGATTGCAACGATTTCAACTCTTCAACCTGTGATACTTCTTCAATGTGCTTTGGGCTTTCACTCACATCACTTCTGGCCAACTCCGAATCGCCATGCCGAAATCTTATCCCAGGAATCGGCCGATTCAGTTGTAGAAAAATCAATGAAACTAACGATTTTCCTTCTGATTGCAACGATTTCAACTCTTTCAGCTGTGGTGCTTCTTCGATACACCTGAAGATCCTGTCCAGTCACATTCTCTTGTACCAAATCAATATTTTTGTTACGTTTAGCAGACCTTACCCTCTACTATATGTACGTATGTGTCTTATCGAAAACATCGGAAATTACAACTTGAGTAAGTGAGTGCCGAATAGTGCTGTTTGTAGTAATCTTTTTTCGTTAGTGCTTTAAACTGTATAGTTGACTTTTAAAACTGTGTTGATTGTTTGTTTGTTTGTTTGTTTACGAGTTCTACTGTCCTTTCGGACAGCTCAGGACACCCCTCGCTCTTTTCAGAGCCCTCCAATGGGGCAGCCCTGTCTGCAAACAACCCTGCCCCATGCTGCCAATAGGTGCAACGGTAGCGCCGGTTCGGTTCCCATTTACCTGCTAGCCGTTTACCATTTACCATTTACATGTTCTGGTCAGCTCCGATTCGCTAAACCGAGCACCATCTGGGAGAGAATCGGCCGATTCGGTTTTGTTTGTTCCGTTTTGGTTCTTAGTTCCACTGTCCTTTCGAACAGCTCAGGACAGACCGCGCTCTTTTCAGAGCCTTTCAATTGGGCAACCCTGCTATTTGCTGCTATTCGGTGCAACGGCAGCGCCGGATTGGTTCCCATTTAACTACTAGCCATCACCGGCTTTCGGCAGCCTGGGTTGGGCTTTGCGTCGGCTACATACTCCCCTCCCAGTCGCTTCGACCGGTTTCGAACCCACAAACAACCGCTCTCATAGATGCCGGAACCGCCGAGACACACGGTATAGCGTAACCTACTCAGGACCAAGACGTGACTTGGTTGTGGAAATCGCCGAAACTGACGACTTCCTTCAAATTGTCCATTTCTTCAATACTTCCGCCCTGTATTTTTCAAGATGCCTTTTGCACCCTGTATTCTTCCGAGTGCTTTCTTTGCCCCCAAAATGTACCCCTTTAAAATTTGTACCCCCAAAAATTGTTACCCCCATATTTTTGGTCCGAAATTTTTTGCGCCTTGTGTTTCTCAGTGTGCATATATTTGCCTTCATAAAATGTCATCCCCCTTAGAATTCTTCCCTTAAAATATTTTTGTCTGAAATTTTGTTCATCCCTTATTTTTGGACTGCTTTTTAGTCTAGCCTGAAATTTTTTTGCCCGAAAAAGCCAGATTTAAAGAAAGAACACCCCCAAACAATTTCATAGCCCAAAATTTCCAAGGACAGAAAAAAATGGATGGGTAAAAAATTCAAGGGATACGAAATGTGAGTGGCTGCTCAGGGCGTATCGAAGAAGTACGCAGCTACAAGAGATGAAATCGTTACTATCAGAAGGGAAATCATCAGCTTAATTGATTTCCACAGCCGAATCGGCCGATTCTTGGGATAGTATTTCGGCATGGCGATTCGGAGATGGCCAGAAGAAATGTGAGTAAAAGCACAAAGTACATTGAAGAAGCATCACAGCTTGAATAGTTGAAATCGTTACAATAGAAGGGAAAGTCGACAGTTTAATTGATTTTCAAAGTAAATTGGGCGATTCTCAGGATAATATTTCGGCATGGCGAGTCAGAGTTGGCCAGAAGAGATGTGAGTGAAAGCACAAAGCACATTGAAGAAGCATCACAGCTTGAAGAGTGTTAATGGTTACAATCAGAACGGAAATCGTTAGTTTCAGTGATTTCCACAGCCGAATCGGCCGATTCTTGGAATAATATTTCGGTATGGCGATTCGGAGATGGCCACAAGAAATGTGAGTAAAAGCACAAAGCATATTGAAGAAGCACCACAGCTTGAAGAGTTGAAATCGTTGCAATCAGAAGGGAATTCGTTAGTTTCAGTGATTTCCACAGCCGAATCGGCCGATTCTTGGGATAGTATTTCGGTATGGCGATTCCGAGATGGCCAGAAGAAATGTGAGTAAAAGCACAAAGCATATTGAAGAAGCATCACAGCTGGAAGAGTTGAAATCGTTACAATCAGAAGGGAAATCGTTAGTTTCAGTGATTTCCACAGCCGAATCGGCCGATTCTTGGGATAGTATTTCGGTATGGCGATTCCGAGATGGCCAGAAGAAATGTGAGTAAAAGCACAAAGCATATTGAAGAAGCATCACAGCTGGAAGAGTTGAAATCGTTACAATCAGAAGGGAAATCGTTAGTTTCAGTGATTTCCACAGCCGAATCGGCCGATTCTTTGGATAGTATTTCGGCATGGCGATTCTGAGTTGGCCAGAACATATATGAGTGGCTGCTCAAGGCGTATCGAAGAAGCATCACAGCTTGAAGAGCTGAAATCGTTACCATTAGAAGGGAAATCGACAGTTTAATTGATTTCCAAAGTGAATTGGGCGATTCTCGGGATAATATTTCGGCATGGCGATTCGGAGTTGGCCAGAAGAGATGTGAGTGAAAGCACAAAGCATATTGAGGAAGTATCACAGCCTGAAAACGTTCTGCCAATTGCACAAAATTCAGCGCCCACAGCGTTACCTGCCGGTGCGAACGGTTAGAACGGTTAGACGGCTAGAAGAAACCGAATTGCCATTAGGAAAGGCAGTTAGTAGTTTACGCACCGTACGCACCGTTCGCACCGTTACGCACCGTACGCACCGTTACGCACCGTTCGCATCAGCAGCGACCCCAATTGGGCGCCGATCTTTCGGAGTTGTGAATTTGCTTAGATCGATCAGAGAACTGTTCTATTTCAGCTTGCATTAACAAATTACGCCTTTTTGGTGGAAAAGTAGCAGGGTGCTTTGAATCTTTTAACGAAAAAGCATCAGTAAAGAAAACAGAATGTGCAGAACAGAAATTGTCACCATCATCTCCAAGGAGCAGCACCAAATAGAGGGGAAAGAGCCGAGTCAATTAAACCAAAGTGTTTTCTCATGGATTTTAGGGCTGCTGCCATATCACTTAACTGATAATCGATAGTTATAAACCAGAGTTCGTGCGGGACCTGAAAAGTCAGAGAGTCATCGAAAAGTCACATAATTTGAAAAAATTTAGGGAATCAGGGAAAATTCAGGGAATTTCGTGACCGGTCAGGGAAAAATTTGATAGCAGTAGAATCTTCTCTCGCCCAAAGGGCCTGTCAGTGCATTACACACCACCCTTTTGAAAATGGGACTTTTGACTTTCCACAACTACTACAACTTAAAGTGAAATTGAGATAATGTGTGGGTACGCCCAATGGCTTCAAATCGAAGCTACATGTACATGTACTGTACGTTAAAACAATTAAAATTATGGCCACTTCAGTGATTTCTGCACTTGGAAATAATTACGTAATTCAGTCGCCAACCCCCTCCCCCACCGTAATGATTTAGTAGTCATTTGGCGAACCTCCCTCCCCATGCCATTACATAATTTTAATACACGCCCCCAAAGATTCGGTGTTAGAGCAGCTTTCTGGTCATTTAGTGCAGCTGCTTTTTCTGTGATGCTTGCATGGTATTAGCTTCTTTCTGTTAGTCTGCCCATGATGTGAGCTTTCGAACGCTGGATAGCATGTGTCTCAGCTAACTCGGCCCTCTGAGAAACGCCCATTTCCGTTAGGGGTGTTTTCGAGTTTTACTATGGAAAATGGCCCCATCAGAGAGAACCATGGATGGCCATTGCTGGCTACCCAGAGGGAGTTTGGCGGAACTATTTTAGGGTTTTACTTTGGGGCTATACCGATTTCCAACGCACGCCATGCCGGCCGATTCCGCCGACCCCCCACTTAACATGTCTGCCTGATGGCTGCCTGATTTAGGTTGTCAACGACAATTAACAACAACCCTCCCCTTTTGCTGTCAGTGGGTGCTAGACAGCGCCGGTTTGGTCCCCATTTATCTACTTGCCATTGCTGACTTTCGACGGCCTTGGTTGGGCTTTGTGTCTAGTACTTCCCATCTCCTCGACAGGTTTCGAACCCACAAACACACCACACGCTTTTTTCTTTTTAAATTGTAAAGAAGCTGATTTTCCAAGTACTTTTCCACCAAAAAGGCGTAATTTAATTTGTTAATGCAAGCTGAAATAGAACAGTTCTCTGATCGATCTAAGCAAATTCACAACTCCGAAAGATCGGCGCCCAATTGGGGTCGCTGCTGATGCGAACGGTGCGTAACGGTGCGTACGGTGCGTAACGGTGCGAACGGTGCGTACGGTGCGTAAACTACTAACTGCCATTAGGAAAACATGCACAAGAACAACCATCACCAAAAAAATTTGCATATCGGTAACGCCGTCAAATCGGAAACGTTCTCCGAACGTGAATCCTCCTTCCGTTGCACCATCTATAAAGAATGGTTGGATGGAAGTCGAGTCTGGATGTGCTTAATGCAATCGAAAACTATCGAAATCATATAACCTGCGATCGTTGCAATCGCTGCAATATGAAGTTAATCGAATTACTGGTGTGCGGCCAGTTATTTCAACCCTTTACGTTGCGTTCGTGGACGTAGTGAAAACAACCGAGCAGAAAGTCCGATTGCGAAAGGGGACCCAAGGCAGATTCCGGAAACCAAGGAAAGCAAGGATGTTAGTTCTTACTCTTGTGAACTGTTCGTTTCTCGCACAACAAAAATTTGGGTATTTCTTTTAGGCTGTTGTGTTAGTGGATTGGATTTTCTGTTGTGATACAGTATGTATGTATGTGCAGTTTTAGTCATTTGTGATACTCCGTTTTCAATTTTCTTGTTACATTTTCGAATTTAGATTATGAATTGCTAGATATTTGATACCTGTGCATTTTTACACATACGTACATATTTAATGGAGCTTGCTTTTTTTCTTAAAGTTAAAGTGTTTTCTCTTTTTGATTAACACTGTGACTACGTACTGACGTGCCTGCAATTTAGAAATCGACTTCTGAGATCTATGCTCAAACATAAATAACCCGATTTACAGCCATAAACCCGACTCCGAATCTATGTTAGCTTAGATTTAGGTTTGTTGTCAGGCCACCGAAGGCCAGTGATGACAAGTAGATAAATGGGTAGCATCGTGGGATGGGAAGGCAAAGGGAGTCTGTGTGCAAGGCCACAGAATACGGGTTCTTCAGCTTTAACTTCTCAGGGACTTGCATTAAGTAAGATTTTTTACAGATCGACTTATTGAATGAAACAATTTTGCGACAAGCAATCGTTTCCAGCATGAGCTGGTGCTTTCATTTACTTAATTTTGCCCTTAGTACTGCTTATTTCTCTTCTCTTATGGTGTAACTAGGGATTACTGTTGCTAAGTAAATTATAATTATAATTTTAATTATATTTTTTGGAAATTTACTAATACAAGTAAATTATTTGGTAAGTAAATTATAATTAAATTAAATTTCTACGAAGACAGGCATAGTTAATTATAATTATAATTTGCAAATTATACTTACCAAAAATAATTTACTTAATTTACTTAAAATATACTTAATTTACTTACACAAGCCTAGCTACTGCTGAACCTTTTTAGCAGAATGCATGTGTTGCATGAGTGTGCTTTTGGTATCTATACCTTTCATTGGCAAGCCATACTTACAGTACAATTTTCCCGGGATCCCGCTCGCCCACCGCCTTTCGTCTTTGCGCTGGTTTCTATTAATCACCAACAAAACAAACTACTCCGTTTTATCTGCTGAGCAAAAAGTGGATATTAGGTACTTTTCAGCCAGTTTTGCTATGCGATAGCATATGTTCAGTCTCACAAGCATTGTCCGGTGTGGATGCAAGCAGAAACTGACTGGAAAGCCTCTTGAGATTGAGGTTCTAATTCTGACCAACTGTCATTATTACTGTTGACAGACATGGGCTATCATTTCGGCTGCTAGGTGAAAAATTTTCAACTTCTAAGGGGCTGGCTGGAGGGTGTAGTGGCGGCTATGGGGGGTTGAGAGGATGGTAAGCTAAAAAGTCCGATTTTTCGCTAGAATTAAGGTTTTTTGGCTAATTTTTCGTTTGAATAGGTTGAAATAAGCTAGTCTGAGCTCATTCACACCAAACCTAGCCATACTTTTATCAAAATATTCCTCCAAAATACCCTGAATGGGTAGCGGTAGCCTGAGGGGCAGTAAGTCAGAGCCTGAGCCGGGTAAACCCCCTCGCCCTTAACTCCCTTTGTCCATGTCTGTTGTTGAGTTAACCTTCGTTTGATTTTCGTTCTGATAAATGTTATAGCATCCTTGCTTAGTTGGAAGCAAAGCTGAAGGTGTTAGCCACCAAATTCAGGCCCATTTTAAATATACTTAATGTACTTAATTTAATTAAATGTGGTAAGTAAATTATAATTAAATTAAATTTCTCTCAGATATGGTAAGTAAATTTTAATTTAATTATATTTCTCTGGGCATGTGGTAAGTAAATTATAATTTAATTATATTTAAAATAAATTTACTTAGCAACAGTACTAGGGATGGGCACGTAAATTAATTTTCGTAACGCGTAACGTAAATTAAGCGCCGTTTTTTTTTTTTTTTTTCCTTTAAAAATTTCTTTAATTAAAAAAAAGGAGGAAAAAAACGAATCTCTGCAAAGTATCCCCTATCACAATAGTGGATATATGAATAAAGGTGTAGTTATTGGAGTCAGTATCCAAGATGTAAAGAACAGGATATCAACTTTTTAGCTCCAAAGCCCAACTAGCCAATAACTACACCCGCGCAAAGGCAATCGCCACGGCACTGCTGAATGCGTCTGAGTCGTGTGGATCTTGTGTTGCGCTTATGGCTTACTAACGCCAGTTGTTTTCTGTTCTATGGATCGATTCTAGGTCCATATGCCCCCCACCATGGAATAAGGTAGCATCCATGGGCACGTTTTTTGGGCTCGGCCAGGCCCAGCAGGCCTTTCAGCAGAGGGATATCCGCCCGGCATCAAAATCCAGCCCGGCCCATTGGTTTTTGCTTTGTCTAACTAAAGTTTTGAAAATTTGGTCTGAATTCTCAAATTGAAAGCTAAAATTAAAGTTAAGCTTTCAAAAGTAGCATTTTAAAACAGAAAAACGAGTGTGTATTTCTATTTTGTGCTTAATTTTAATTTCGCTCTAAAATTTCTGCTGTGCATCCCCACACCGCCGGCCCGGCCCGCCTCTCAAAAATTGACCCCGGCCAGGCGTGCCGAAAATCCTAAACGGGCAGAGCCGGCCTGGCTCTTGCTGGTGGGGGGGGGGGCGATGATCGCAGAGGGCCCAATCCAGGCCAATTTTGGGTGGTGGAAGACCTCTTTTAATCATACATGGGCCGGGGGTGTGGGGGTATACCCCTCCCCTCGCCGGCCAATACCACCCCCTCAGCCGGCCATACCCCCCTCCCCCACCCCCCGCCCCTGGAGGGAGAAAATTTTCGCTTATTTAAGCCAAATAGGCGTTTTTTGGCCTTTTTTCTCGACCCCCCAACGTCTCCATTCCCCCCTCCGGATTTTTCCTGCCCATGTATGCTTTTAATGTATACTAACAAGAATAATTTAAAAAAAGAAAAAATTTTCTGAAAAATTCATCAGCCGGTCAGATTACAAGTGAGCCAAATGTTGGTGATAACCTGAAATCTCAGAGAGGACCCAAGCGCTGCCCCTCAGAGTTTCCGCAATTTCCGCTCATATGCTTCAGGCTCAGCTAGCCTGTACAAATGACAAGGTGCATCATTATTTGGAGCTGTCCATAAACTACAACGTTTAGAGAGGGGCTGGGGTAGTCGGTTGAACGTCAGAAAAACGTTGCAGGTGTGGGGTTTGGTATCATCGAAAACGTCAACGTTTTTTAGGTGCCTAAGAAGGTTTTGTTGCAACTATATTACAAGGAAAACTCGACCCAGTTCATCTTCCTAACTGCCAAAATGGTAGTTTACTGTTAAAAATTTAAAAATTTTCATTTTCATAGCTTTTACTACTTACTAGCTTTTAGTTTTTTTGTACAATACTACATATATTTTACATTGTACATTTTCCATTCATGGAGACAGTATCAAGTTTAATTCAGGCGGGTCACCGAAAAACTTTGGAGTATTTAGGGCGGTCATGCTGAAAACGTAAAAAATGTTGGGAGGGGTGGGGATCCAAATTTTGAACTTTTGAACACCAGTTTATGATGCACGGCCCCTTTCAGGTCTAGAAAATCTATAAGCATAAACTGCACAAACTTTTCTATTTCTACTGTTTAATTATTCTCTACAACAAACAGCAACCACTGCCACAAACACCACAAAGTAAGTCATAAATACGGGTCAAAGATGATCATGTGATCTCAACAAATCGGACGTAGCAATTTGGAACACCTAGAATCGCTCTATTTGTCTACTGCTGTCTCATCTGACCAATTTTGTCATGCTACTACACTACGTTTATCCAGTTTCTGCAGTGCAACCTGAACACACTGCAACCCATCTGTTTGAGAGCGAAACTGTTTCTGCATTGCCTGCAGGTGCTTTGCCAAGAAAAATCTCAGTTCTTGTTTGACGCATACATACAATCAAAGTCCGTCCAATGCCCAGAAGAAAATCCGTGCTTCAGTGGATTCTTCTGCTTACTGCAAAGTAACTTTGATCAGCTGGGGACAGATTGACATGCTCATACCCAAAACCTCACAAAACCAGAACAGCAGCTGAGCTGTGATGACAGTATACAAAAGGTTACTTAACCTGTCTTTTGAAACTTTGGGCACAAATTTTACGTATGTTTTGCTCTAATGTGCAATACTGACAATCTTTGAAATTGAACTTATGATTAGCTTTACAAAGCTGTTTTTCCATCAATCAACCAAAATCCAAAATCAGTACAAGTTAAGCATCAATTTGTCATTATTAATTAAGTGTGAGCTATTCACATATTAGATATTGAGATTTTCTGGTCTTAATGCTATAACCACTGGAATGTTGCATGCTTATTCTAGCGTATGACGCCTGTGTAAAACTAAAAAGAACCGTTTGATGTGGCGTGACTACTGCTAGTCCAGCTCAGCTTTAGGGGTGGTCGGCACCCTTATTCCATAGCATTTTGACCTAGAATCGATCCATAGAACAGAAAACAACTGGCGTTAGTAAGCCATAAGCGCAACACAAGATCCACACGACTCAGACGCATTCAGCAGTGCCGTGGCGATTGCCTTTGCGCGGGTGTAGTTATTGGCTAGTTGGGCTTTGGAGCTAAAAAGTTGATATCCTGTTCTTTACATCTTGGATACTGACTCCAATAACTACACCTTTATTCATATATCCACTATTGTGATAGGGGATACTTTGCAGAGATATCCCTGCATTTACATAGGCAACAGTGGAGAACACTCTGTAAATCTAACAGGACGGTCTGGGCGACCTGTTTCACAAACAGACATAGTGCAGAGCTCTCGATTATGCCCAGGGGTGGCAAATAAGCCAAATCTCGAAATATGACCCAGGCCACTTTTTGCGGCCGCTGTTTAGTCAGCTGTCATTCACACATTTCAGAAGCTATCGCGATGCGGTTTCGTGCTTTGTGCAGCTGAGACAACGGACTTCCGGGTGGTGTGCCTAACTTTGTTCTAGCCAAAAATTTGGCGCCAAATTTGAACGTTTTTCATCACGGAGAGAGACAGAATTTTTGGTCATTAGAAAAATACCCATCATTTTTGCACCAGTGAAGTTAGGGATGAAAGATCTCGACACGTAGAATAGAAAACTTTCCACCAGCACCTAAATTGGTCGATCGAAACTCAAGAAATATGGCGCCGAACATGACTTGCATTTTTGCTCACAAGTTTTATTGCTAATGTTTCTAAGCGCATAGCAAGTAAACCGCTGGCTCGAATGTGTTCAGATGCACATCAATCGAAGCCTCCTGATCTGATGATCTTAAAATTACCGGCCACGTCTCAGTCTGATGCTTTATCGCTTTAGTTATCGGTCGAAATTCTGCAGACCTACTATTAAACCTTCCAGTACCTTATGTTTACTGACACTTTCGGTGACTATGTCATTTCTACTGAATTGACAATCAATCTTAAAAGATTTTTCTCAAGCATGGCATAGCACGTAAATACATGCTGTAACTTGTTCAACCCCCTTGCCGAGAATGTGGGCGAAATTTTAGGAAAATAGACGAGTTCGCAGCAGCTTATCGACCTCTTGGCGACTTTTCCCGACTTATCCCCCATTTCTCTGACCCATGTATCGATTACTGAATGCATTTATTAGTGTTTCTACGATATCATAATTCGATGGTATTCGATATCGATATTTATAGTTATGCAAGAACATCTGAAAATTTGAAAAAGCAAACTGCTGCTAACATTTAGGCGTAGAGTGTATGTGATATGGATGGATGTGATACAATGTACGAAGGTAGCCCGCCGCCCAGCCGCATGTAAATTATGCTGCCAGTTACGTTACCTATGCAGCATGGCCCAGTTGCTGCGCCTTATCTCTAGCCAGTGCGTGCCTGTAGCAGGGTCTGCAACGGGCGGCCTACGATCTGCCACCTTATTTATTTGTCTGTGCGGTGGTGATAAAAAGTTGTTGATGACTTAGCTGACGGCAAGCCGCTAGAACAACAGCCACCGACAGATCAGGTACCGGAAGGGTTAAAAGTAGGTCTGCAGAATTTCGACCGATAACAGTTATAAAGCATCAGATGTGGGCGGTATTTTCGAGATGATCAGATCAAGAGGCTTCTTCTAATGTGCATCTGAACACATTTGAGTCAGCGATTTACTTGCTATGCGCTTAGAAACATCAGCAATGACGAAACTTTTGAGCAAAAATGTATGTCACGTTCGGCGCCCTATCTCTTGAGCTTGTGGATCGGTCAATTTAGGTGCTGGTGACGTTTTCTATTAGCTGGTGCACTAAATAGTATCATTTACACATTCCTGCCACTGAAAATTCAACAAAATTGAAGTACAGAAAATGTTCAAAATTTGGCCATTTTTAGATACAAATACAGATACAAAAGTTATGCTAAAAAGTATTGCCGAAAATATACCCTTTTTGGCATTTTCTCAATGTTGTCCAAACTCCGACATAATGAGGGAACCGTTTTGCTCCTTCCCCGAATGCTACCAAAACAATTTAGTATGGGCCGCGCTACCCAATAACCACACTGAAGAACGCAAACGCGCTTCCCTTAATACTGTACATAGTTTCCAATCGCTATAATATCTCGTCAACCAATACTGTATCCTCCTGTTTATAGTTTTCCTTTTAACTAAAAACGGACTCCACGAATAGAAAATTCGGAATGCCTGCAAAGCTTTGATGTATACCCATACATGTAACAGCTCCAGGCCGACCTGGGGGAGGGGGGTAGGGAGGTTTTCCTCAGGTGGGTGGTCAAGGGGGGGGGTTCGCCCAGGTGTGGGGTCCCAAATTTCGAAAAGCTCCAAAACGCCTAGAAATGCGTTTTTAGCACGTTTTTTCAGTAAGGACGCCAAAAATCGCTATTTTAAGCTGCCAAATAGCGTTTTAAAGCTAAAAACAAGCAAAAAATGACAAAAAGAGCTTCCAAAAACACCGATTTTTCTTAAATATCAGCAGTGGAAACGCCAAATTCGGTTTCCAAAGGCTTTTCAAGTGAATTTTAGGCTAAAAATAGTGACTTCTGACCTAGTTTGTTAATACTGGAGCCACTACTAGTACTGCATTTTTTGGTCGGTCGGGGGAGGGGGTCCCTTAACCTGTCTCGGGGGTGGGGTGGGGGGGTGTTTGGCCTTTCCAGCAGGGGGGTAACCCCCAACCCCCCTAGTACATGTACTGTATGTGTATACCACCTTTATACATAACCCTGAGAATTATCTCAAAAACACCGAAAACTACCATTTTCTTTCTTCCTCAGCTCCCCTCGACAGCATTTTTTCAATTGATAAGTACTCCAAAACGAATGAACGAATTTCACTCAAATCTTCACCAAAAGATAGAGAAAACTTCAATCTACAATGTCTCCAAATATTAGAGCAATCGGTCCAGAAATGTGAAACTTATGCTAAAAAGCATAGCCCAAAAAATAGCGTTTTTTGCATTTTCTTCAATTTTGCCCAAAATCCGACATAAATATCTTTAGAGCTTTCTGATCGCAGCCCGCTGTGTACCGTTGGAAAGAACAGCCTTTTCTCATTCATAATATGCAATCCCCACCTTTGTACATTTACTTTTACTACAGTTATGAGCTAAATACGGCAAAAAGTCAAAAAAATTTTTTTTTCGAATTTTCGCCCAAAAATGCTAAAATCTTGTTTATATTGTGTCCTTACATCCTGACAGCGATTTTGAACCAAATCGCAAAACTTCTTACCCAGTTTATCATGTCCTGAACACAGGGTCTCATAACCAAGAAAAACCGACTCTTACTATTTTTCAATGTTTCATAACTTTTGATCCAGGAGTCGAAAAAACGTCTACGACCCTTAGTTTCAAACTACAATCATTCCTTAACAAAACCTAGAAGTCCCAGAGCTCCAGACCTTCCCCAGATCGCGCAACCCTTTTCCCCGCTTCAAAAATCAAAAAGTAAAAAAATTTCGAAAAAAGTGTCCAAAATTTGACCATTTTTAGAGCTTCAATCGGCCATAACTTTTGATCCCGGATTAGTATGCAATTCTACCACACGTAATATGAAACTACACACTTTGCTTAACAAAACGTAACAGGTCCGATCCATGGGGACCTTTAAACCATTAGTTGGTTTTACTGGCAATTTTCAAAAATTAAAAAAATTTTTAACTCAAAAACGAAAAACAATATCCAAAAACCGACTGCACCAGTAGAAAATTCAGAATTTTTGCAAACTTTTGATGTATGACACGTTACTATGTTTCCGCGAGAAGTACCTTAAAAACGCCGAAAACCACCATTTTGTTTTTTCGCCAGCCCCCCCCCCTCCCTCGAGAGCATTTTTTCAAAAAAGCAGTGCTCGAAAACGAATCAACCAATTTCGCTCAAATCTTCACCAAAAGACAGAAAAAGCTTCAAATTACAATGCCTGCAAATATTAGAGGAATCGGTCCACAAACACAAAAGTTACGGTAAAAAGTATGGCCGAAAAAATACCCTTTTTTGGCACTTTTTTTTCAAATTTGGTCAAACTCCGACATAATAAGAGAAGCGCATTTGCTCCCTCCTCGAATGCTACGAAAACAATTTTTAGTATGGACCGCGGTAACAATAACTACACCGGGAAAGCGCAAACGCGCTTCCCTTAATACGAAAATTAAAATTTAGCAATACGTAAATTAATTTCCGTACGTGAATTAATTTACGTTCGTAATGTAAAACAGATTTTTCTGTTGAATCCTGAGCCCACCGCATTGTTTTGTTGTATTATAGGCATATTTTTGGTTACTACTGAAACTTAAATGCGACTTTTAAGGCAAATTTTTCGAAAATTTTTCGCCCTTGTCGTACAGAAGCCCAATCACACTGAAAATAGGTAAAAAAACATGAAATCTTTAAAATTTTGTGCAATCCAACCGAAAATTTTACATAGTTTGCCTAAAAATTGCAGTTGAAATTTGAACCTGTTGAGAAAGTCCAATAAAACGGAACAGGTTCAACTCCGGCTGAAATAAAATAGGTTAAGGTTCAGGTTAAAGTCCACAAATCTCAGGTTAAAAACCTATTAATAGATCCAGGTTCAATCGGACTTGCCAACAGTATGTTGTACATTTAAAATGCATTTAAACAGAGAAGTGAAGTTACATAGTTTTCTTCACTACTAATCTTATATGTAAGTACTGTCATACGTTTAACCATCAGTGTGCGGTAGGCAGACTACAGTACGTACGTAGTTGGCTAGTTGCTGCGCAGTTATAAAACCCTCAGCAGCTACAGTAATTCAGCCAAAAAACATACCCACATTTCATTCCTTCCTTTTGGTGTGAAATTAGATTTCAAAAACACGAATGCAATTCCAATCGAACAAACACAGAATTCAAATTTGCATTGCATGCAGTTCATTTTATAATTTTTTCCGCGATATTCGATTGCTACTACCTACTAGCGATTTTTGAAGAAAAACGAAAATTAATTTACGTTTGGCTGGAATCTTATTCGTTACGACGTTACGGAAATTAATTTACGTAACGCGTTGCAGCAAGAAATTGGCCGTTTTAATTTCCGTAACACGTTACGATTACGGAAATTAAAATCTGGTAAAACAGAAATAACGTGTACGTAAATTACCGATTTTAATTTACGTTGCCCATCCCTAGGTGTAACTTGCGATTTTCCAACTTTCCTACTTTTGGGGAGGCGATTTGTGACATCGGAAAACTCGGAAAACTTGGTGTACCATTGTGTACCACAGCGTACCGCACGTCCTCACCGTTTCCGTTTTTCTGGGGAGGCGATTTGTATGCGCGCCGTAAAACACAATGCACAACTACCAACTGGCGCTTTGCTTTGCCTTTTGTTTGGAGATGACAGGAAGGCAGACTAAACACAAATCTAATCATCCAACCCGCTTCTGCTTCAATTCAACAAGATCCGGCAGAAGAAGAGAAAGGGACGGGGGTCCTGTATTGCTTGCTGCGGGAATAATAAATGCGGTGGTGAGTTTAAACTACGGCCGCACCAGGATTGCGTTTATTGAAGTGCTTGAGGATGCTGAAAACGACAAATAACACGATTATCAAGCGATTTTTTGTTAATTTAGCTCAAGTCAAACCACCACCAATCTGACATGAAAAGTGGTGGGTCGGCGGGTTGTCATTGCGAGAGACATCCTACTAGGGTTTCCTGGCACGCTGATTTCAACTGTCACATTTACAATTGGCTACGATCACGGTAGAAATCGATATCGATTATCGATTTTTCGTGCAAGTATAACAATCACATAAAAAAAAACAAAGAAAACAACTACAAAGCTGTTAATATTGGTTGAGATACTGCAAACAATAAACTTCAGTAGCTTATTATTAGCAAGTACGAATGTGAGAAAAACGCTAATCCGACTCTTCAAAACCGGAAGGGGGCAATTCAGAATCGCTGCCATCATCTCTAACGTTTCTGACTGGGCTTGGTCAAATGTTTGCTTATGGTGCCTTTAGGCGGCGGCTTTGTGCCTGCGGCTTCAACGATCTTCTTTGCTACGTCACTCTGATTTTCCTCAAACTCTCCTCTGATGTAAGAACGTAACAAATTCTTGATATCTCGGTTATTCCAGTTTACCGGCGTTGTACAAGAAATTACGAGCGCGAAAGGCAAAGCAACACAGAAAGAGGAATTGACAACAAGGCTCGCTGGAGTTAGGCTGCGTTTGCGAACCGCCAAACTAACTATTTAATACTTGCGCCGATCCAAGCAAAAATTTGCATAGAGCATAACTAGAACGAAGGGTCAGAATCACTAAAGTAAACGTTTATTCAATAAATAATGCGTAGAGTTACTAGAAGCAGTGAACAGCATTCTGAGCGTCTTAGCAGCGTTGTAATAGTGTATTTCCAAGTCCAACAACTGAACCGAAAATATATTTTGTTCCGTACTTTGGAAACCCGCAACCGCCGAGTTTCCAAAAGTTTCGATTTTAGCAATACAGGGGGCCTTGCCCAGAAGAGAAAAGTAGAGAGAGAGTACTTGATTGGGTTGCAAATCTTTAGCGAATATCATAACAAACGCTTGCTCCCGACCTCCAGATTACTATTTTACGTATGCATATCTAATTACAGCATGCTTTATTCCATCTTTACATCAGATGACGTGTTTCGGACTGTGTTCAAATCCAGTAAAAACGCGTCGATTAGTGTCTGCGGAGAGAGAAGAGATCCAATTCTGGCTGTTGGTCGAGCTGTTTGAGAGATCGACTGTACAGTCTGGCACTTAAAGCAGTTTTTGGTACTGGCGCCACAAAGGTGCCGGTACGTAGGCTAATGGCACCATATATGGTAACGTCACCATGTATGGTACCCATACATGTAACAGGGGGGGCTGGGGAGGTCTGCCCCCCACCCGACTTAGGCCAGACCCCCCCCCGGATGGCCCCCCCCCCGAGACGATTTCACCGACCCCCCCTCCGATTTTTCTGGCAAGTAAATTTTCGAGCAAATTTTTACAATTTTTTACAAATTCACACACAAAAATTGCCAAAATCGCCTGCAAAACAGCACTTTCTAGCTGTATTTCAGCCCAAATTAGCGATTTTTGGCAATTTTTAGCCAAAAAATAGCGATTTTTTCGATTTTTGAGCGTTTTTTAGTGCCCACCCCCCTCCCCCCCAATTTTGGCTCAGACCCCCCCCGGCCGGCGCCAGACCCCCCAACCCCCCCTCCCCCCATCGGCGGATGACCTGTTACATGTATGATGGTACCCCCACGTTCGGGGACTCCGGGCTACGAGTACAAGTATTTACTGTTTGAAGTTACAGTTACTATTCACAAGTGAAAAGAGGGTACGGTATACGTACCCTCTTTTAGGTGGAGGTAGAATGATAAATTGATAAAAAGAACACTACACAAGCCAATAAATCATGCTCAGAATGCATGCAGAAGGCTGCATTTTCAAAATCTTCAGTTGCAGTGACGAAACAAGGCCTTTTTAAAAATTTGCACTCTGCTCTACTTACAAAATCCTGTGTACGCTATTGCTTGAGATAGTCAATATTTCAATGGAAACAAGGAAGCAAGCCAATGTCTGCGTACGCTTCATTGCCTCCCACAAAAATTTGATTGAATAGCCAAATACAGCTGCATTAATTCGTTTGATGGCAGCTATATAAGCGGATCGGGCCGACCAAATTTGCGCATTCATAATGAAATCGTGTATGATGAGCTGGTTTTACCTTGTCTTTCTGTCCTTTACTGCTGCTAAGCTAAGGCAAAAGCGACAATTTGGTAACAGTTTTAGGGCATCGTGTGCTTAAATCTACGTCGACAGCCATTTTCAGTTTGTGACGGCGGCCCCTGTGGTATCAACGGCTCTCGGTGTAGCAGGTCAGATTACCAATGTCTTCAGAACACTTGCTGCAAGTATTACCCACCTATGCCTAATATTTCCTTGTTGCTCGGAGGCGGACTCTATCCATCTATCTACGGAGGTTACACTGCCAAATCCACTTCCTGTCCGGGCGGCACTCCCAGTTCAGGGCCGTGTGTAGCGGGAAAATGTGGTGTAGTGGGTGCACTGTGCATAACCGACATAAATCTTTGCTGCTTGCCCACTTCTGAAAGTTCCGGTGGACAAGCTACGTCCAATGCTAAACACACGGAGAGTGAGAAAGCCAATATGAGCAGCTACGAGCTAGATGTGTCAGAGGCAGAATTGAGTTACACCAACAACGGAAAATCTGTTGTGCTCAACCTGACTGGAAACGTGAAGAAAAAGGGAAGCGATGTTTCAAAAGCACCACAAACCACTGTGTGATTAAAGCCGAACTGTTATTGACTTCATTGTTTATTGACTTGATTGTTTTCTACATAATGCGCCTAATATTTTCCGAGTTCTGGCTAATGCTACCAAATCTGCAAGCTTCTCAGACACATAAAGTGCCACTACATTGTATGTGAGTGAACGAAAGGCAAATACTTAAAGATTTATTCTATTTGCGCAATCAATCGCCTCCTATCCTATACGTAGGTAGCGGAAGTAGTGTGAGCCATGCACAGTGAATTTGTGTGTAGGTGAAATCGGAGGTGATTTGATGCCGACAAAACTATAAATCCTCCGGTATTAGAGGCAAGAAAAGAAAGGTCTTTCATCATACGAATTGGTTCGGCCATGCTTTCTTATTTCAACTGATGCATTGCTACAGTAGTGGTGGGCAGCAAGTTGCAGTTGCCTGTAATAAATCTGTTATGATACGAATAGGCACAGGGGTGTTTCTTCCATTTGCTTATCCCTGTTCTTTGTACAACCTTTCATCCAGACCGGACTGCAAGCCTGGAATTTCGGCCGAGATTTTCTCGCTTGTGCTCACTAAACTGGCACTAGAGTATCAGTTGATACCCTACCATAATTGGTCACTAGCCTATGCTGATGTGAGAGCTGGAAAGCTAAACACCACCACTGGTTGCTGGGTGCGTACCGAGACGCGACTGGAAGAGATGGATTTTTCTTTTCCGATTCGCCTGGTGCGAACTGTTTTTGTGACCAGAGCGCAGACAATGGACATGACTAGCAGTTACTTTTTGCCCTTGAAGGTGTTTTCGCGTGAACTTTGGCTTGCCTCTCTTTTCACCGTGGTTTGTCTGATTTTTGCCATTCGAATATTTCAGAAAAACCGAGCCAGCTCTAGTACTTGGGAACTGTTTCGATTCGCTATTCACCATCATTTCAGAGCTGTTGAAGACACCGGTCAAGTGCTTGGCAACGTTTTGTTTGTAGTTCTGGGCCTATTTTCTGTGCTCTTCATGGCATTTTACTCAGACACAATGCTTACTCGACTGCTCCATCCGCCCGTTAAGCCACCGTTCGCCAATTTGGATCAACTTACCTCTCTAATAGAGAGCAAACAATTCACTCTAATCGATTTCTCCAAAGCTGGCTTTTACACACAGCAGATAAAACAGTCAGACATGCCCTATTTTGTAAAGCTGAGAAAAGCCACACTAAAGAACCCGATCGTTTTTGAAGCCAATCAGAGCTTGCTGCTGGAGAAGGTTTTGCATGGAAACTTTATACACCCTACAACTGATCACAATGCGGCCGACTACAAAAAGTTGACCCACTGTAAAGTAAGGGTGGTTGATTTAGTCCGGGAATCGCCGACTTATGTGTTAGGATTTACTTTTACTATGAAGACGGACTTGACTAAAATGTTCGACCGCGTCATTGTAAAGTATCAGAGTGTAGTAGAAAATATTTATGAACGATATCAGAAGTCCCATTTTGATTGCTTGAACACTTCTGAAGGAATGCCGTTGCAGCTGACATCTTTGAGTGGAGTGTTTGTTTCTGCTCTGATTTTGTTTTCTCTTGCTTTTGTTCTACTTTTGTGCGAGCTTCTACATTGGAGCATAGAAAATTGCTAAAGCTACGTAATTCTACGTACTGTATAAAACCTTTTGGCAGTTCTATGGAATAAAATTCAACAAAATATAAATATTTCATTTGCACTTTACGGGCAGTCTCAGACCTGTTTTAATCAACGTCTCTAATGCGGTAGTTTAAAAGAGTAGCAAAAATGTGCCACTCAGCGGGCGTCGATGCGCTGCATCATAATTAACCGGAAGGGTCGGGAAATTAGCGACCCCTCCGGTAATTGCGCATGTGCTCTATTTCAGCGCAACCTGATTTCTGAGCAAGCATGGCATTTACAACATTTTTAGTGATTTTCTGCAACGGAATTCATTCCATATATCGTGTAAGATTTTCAATTATCACAATAACCAAAAGTAGTATTCCATTTCGAGGCAAACATTGCAAGGTGTCTGATCTGTGAAATGCATCACGCTTTTTGCATTTGTGGAATTTTTAACGCAGCACACGACCTTCGCCATGTACACATGCAACACACTTGCACATGCCAACTATTTTACCTTTCTTTCGCTTTATCATGTGGCCGTAGACTTAAGGAATCAACTTGGGCCGCCAAATTTCCAAAGGTAGATTGAATAGCCCGCTGAGAAATCAGCTTGCAGCCGATGCGCAATTATCGCATCGGAGGGGTTGGAAAATTCGGGGCCTTTCGGTAATTATGGTGCAGCGCATCCACACTCGGCCGCCCACTGAGTGGCACATTCTTTTACAAACTAGCAAAAGGTCATCCGCCAAAGGGGTTTGGGGGGCCTGACGCCGGCCATAGGGTCTGAGCCCAAATTCTAGGGAGGGGGTTTGGCAGTAAAAACGCTCAAAATCGAAAAAAAACGCAATTTTGACCAAAAATCGCAAAAATCGGTAATTTGAGCTCAAATACAGCTAAAAAGCAGACATGGGCAAAGGGGGCTGAAGGGGTTGACCCCCCCTCAGGCTCTGACCTACCCCGCTCAGCCGGTCGCTACCTCCATAGGAATTTTTTGAAAGAATTTTGTATAGCAAGTTCTGAAAAGGTATACCTAGATTAGGTGTAAACGAGCTTAAAATAACATATTCTAACTTATTTTGACGAAAAACAAGCAAACCCCTTAATTTTAGGTAAATATGGGACTTTGTGGCCTACAATCACCTCAGCCCCCTTAGTAATTGAAAATTTTACACCCGATCAGCCGAAATGCTAGCCCACGTCTGCTAAAAAATAGGCCTACTGTTTTATAGGTGATTTTAGCAATTTTAGTGTCTGAAATTCTAAAAAATTGCAAAATTTTGCTAAAAAATTACTTGCCGGAAAAATTGTCTCGGGGGGTCTCCCCGGTCGGGAGAGGGGGTCTGACCTAAGTCGGGTGGGGCAGACACGGGACCCTGTTACATGCGTGTTGTTGTATGTATTATTTTACTTAGTTCGACGGCAGCGGCGCAGTTTAGCAATTCACTCAGATGCGATTCCTTAGTACCAGCACGTTTGTGCGAATGGTAGGAATGTTTGTATACTTGCTGCAGTTTCACAGTTTGCGGGTTTTTTTACAATATCTTTACAATACAGCAAAATAGTTCATTGCATTTGAATGATTATTAAATGAGTGCATGTCGTATCTGTGTGCGGTGCATACGTATGTCCATAGATGGCTCGGGGGTACCTTCGGATTACCATTCCCCTTCGGCCGTCCAGACCCCCGTGCTGGAAATTGTGACGATTTTTTATGAAGAATCGGCTATATTATAGCGACTATTCGACTTTTTTGGAATTCGGCCCACACCGTGGAAATCCATACCTACGAAGGTTTTCCCGGCCAAAAAATGCATCCTTCCTTATCTATCCACTGTTTTTGTAATGGCCGATTAGATTTATGCACACTAAGGGAGCTTTGGGGGTTACCCCCTGCTGGAAAGGCCAAGCCCCCCTCACCCCCTGAGATTGGTTTAGGGTCGGCCCCGGAGCTGTTACATGTATGTATTGTAGTGAAACAAAATTTGCCATAACTAAGAATCTGAGGAAGAAGCTTGATTGTTTTGTTTACGAACTTCGCTCGACTGCCTACGTGAGATGTTTCTTTTTAGCCTATTGTGTATAGTTTGGTGAAGGTATTCTGCCACCACATCCACACTAGCGCTTCATGCCAAACGCCAACGCCGATTGAAAAATGGTCAGATCAAAGATCGGAACACTAAGACAAGTCAGATGGAGAGAGAAAGAAGAAAGGAAAATAAAGAGAAGCGCGCCGTAGATTTGTGAAACGAAGAGAAGTGAAGATTGCGCAGGATTGGAGAAGTGAATAAAGTGCGAGCAGAGCAGAGCAGACAAGAGTGTAGAGTGCGATGTCGAGTGACAGTCACAGTAAGCGGAGTATGGACGACCACATGCGAGGCGCTCCTTCTTCTGCCAAGAAAATGAAACGGGAAGGCATCCAGAGCGCTGCCCCGCCCCAACTCTCCTCTGACAGTGACGGTTCGTTCTTCCTACTCTCTGCTTGCTTGCTTGCGTCAGCTTAGGTGTAGTCTTATAGGAAGCTAAAAGTCAGTTTACTGAGGTGAGGCTTTATTTTTCTTTTTTTTTGAGATTGGCGACCGTGTTTGGCAGCTTCATCATTATCGATTCAGATTGACTGAGCACAGTGCGGAGTGGTGTTAAAGTAGAGAGTTTCAGATGAAGTGCAAGTGAGAGTGCTGATTCCTCCACCAGTGGTGGGAGCTCTGATAGGCAAGGGTGGAGAGACGATGCGCAGTCTCAAGAATGACTCTGGCTGCAGACTGAAGATGTCTAAAAACGAAGATACTTACCCAGGTCAGTCTACTTTCGCACCTACGTTTGCCAGAGTAGATTCTGCGCTTTAGACATTGGTTTCACCTTATTCTTTTTTTGACAGCAACAACTTCAACAGTTTTATTAGTGTAGATAGAGCACTAAATCCAAACGGTTCATGTAACAGCTCATTCTCTGGAGGTGTGTTGGACCAGGCCGAGGGGATTGGGCCAAAATTCGGAGATGGCGTAGAGTAGAGTACTACTAAAAACCAGTACTCTATTCTGGGCTAAAAATGCTAATACAAACAAACTGAGATACAGCTAAAAATTAGTGTATGATTGAAACCTTGTTTACGCCAAGTTTCTCAGACAAATTATGTCCACAATTTTGCTGGAAAATATTAGAATGGAACTCCATAATTGGGTCTGTGGACGCTTGTCACCTTGAGCTTGATCGAAATCAATATTGCTAAATCAGTTCAAAAAGTTAATGTCAGCTTCTAATTCAATCGAATAGTTGGCAAATTAATGCTGAGAACAGAAGTTGGCAGAAGTGAACCAAAATTAATAATGTTTCAGCTTCAAATCTTCTAGAAGAGCCAACGACAAAACTCAGGGTTCGTGCGGGAAAAGTCAGGGAGGTCAGGGAGGTCAGGGAAAAATTTGATAGCAGTAGAAATTATTTGTCACCCTGGTTGGTCAGGCAATTTTGACTTTGGTCAGAGAAAAGTCAGCGAATGGTCACGGAATTTTGCTATGAAAACCAAACGAACCCTGAAAACCGCTTGTACAATCTGAATTTTTTCGTTTTGAAGCATCGCTGGTAAATATTGCGATGTCGATATTGAAAAAATGGTTGGAAATATCGATTTCCGAGCATACATGGGCCGCGGGGGTATGGGGGTGGTATACCCCTCCCCCTCGCCGGCCAATACCACCCCCTCGGCCGGGCATCCCCCCTCCCGAAGGAAGAAAATTTTCGCTTATTTGAGGCAAAATAGGCGTTTTTTGGCCTTTTTTCGGGACCCCCCCCCCCCGAGGTCTCCATACACCCCCTCCGGATTTTTCCGGCCCATGTATGTTTTTAAGATAGCTATATATTTTGGGAACCCAATTAATCAGAGTGATATAGTGTCTTAAAGGCAAGAATCGAAGTGACAGACAGGTTCTGATTGCAGGCACACAGGAACGCGTGTTTTTGATGAAAGGCAAGATCAGTGCATGCATGATCGTGATGCGTGCGATTATCGACAAGATTGCGGACAAAATCACACCCAACTACCAGGCGCCTCCAGACAGTTTTGATCAGAAAAGTGTCGACCGGAACAGAGAGGTATTTCGGCTCTCTTCTTGCCTTTTAATTGGACTCTTCTCTCAGCTCAGTGGTTCCTTCTCTTGCGCTCCGACCGTCTTCTTTCTAACGTACTCTTGTCTCAAGTCTTCCTTATCTTGAGACTGTTGTTTCTTCTTTTCCATTTACATTGCTTATTTGTCTATTTTGCAAACCGATTCAGGTGTCTAGCCAATTTGCATTTCCGTTCTATCTCCAAAAATCGACCAGCGCGTTTGTTTATTCACTGGATTGCGAGCCATGCCCACACTTTCTGGGGTTCGAATTCCAGTTAACGTAAAAATAGATACAATGAAAGCCACTTTAAGAAATTGTGGCATAAAGTCTGCTAACTTTTGGTTGATTGGCGCAAAAAGGGACTTCCTATAGCTAATAGTGAATCGAACTTTGAAGGATTCTTGAGGTCCCAATCTTTATTATTGGGGCACAGTGCACACTCTATTATTCGCTCAGTCCAGTCATTGCTTTTCTTATCAATTGTTTATCCGACCAGCAAGGTAAAACCAAGAATTGCTGCTTGAAGTCTTTTGTAAGTAGAGTGCGCGGCATAGATAGTCAGTGTGTAGGTGCAGATGCTAACAGTTGTTTGCAGATGAAGCTTGTTGTTCCGAACACCAGTGCAGGCATGGTGATTGGCAAGTCGGGAGCGCGCATTAAGGAGATCCGGGACCAGACCGGCTCCTCCATCCAAGTCTTTCCCAAGCAGGGCTCTGCAGAGGCGCAGCGCAGTCTAGAGCGAGTGATCACCATAGCCGGTCGCTCTTCCCACGATATTGAGGCGGCCGTTTTGAAAGTTCTTGAGAAAGTTGCCTCCGATCCGCACCATGCTAAGCAGTCTGAGCCGATCATTCAAAATTCTGGAATGACTTTCGAGGAGTTCGGTTCCCCTTTCCTCGGCGGACCGCCCGGTGGCCCGCCGCGACCGCTCGGCGCCGGCCCGCCCGGATTCAATGCCATGTATGGGCCGCCGCCGCAGGGCCCGCCGCCATTCACGCAAGGACCGCCCATGTATGGAGGAGGTCCTCCTCAAGCCCCGCCCCAACAGTCTCCTATGGGCGGCGCCATGCAGCCAAATAACATGCGCGCGATGGCTGGCGGCATCCCGGGAATGGGTAGGTCTTTCTCACTCACTCTCTGTACTCTCTTTTCCTGCGACACATTCACTCTAGAATGCCAACGGTGTGTTATTGAAATGGAAACAACCTAGCAATAGCAAATAATACACATGCAGTGAAACCTCCATAAGCACATTTTCATATCACATTACTCGGGAACTACCAACTTGCGCACAACCGATTTGCGCACATGGATCGCGGGCACACCAACTTGCGCACAACCGATTTGCGCACAACCGATTAGCGCACAACCGGTTTGCGCACAACCGATTAGCGCACAACCGAATTGCGCACAACACAACCGATTTGCGCACAATTTTTTTACTCAAAGACTTTTACTTTTTTGCAGCACAATATAGTCATAGACGATGAAAGAGATTTATGTTTACCCTTTGCATTCCTTTCATTCATTGTTGTGTCTGTCTGACTAGTAAGCGCGTTGCTTCCTTCATTTGGTGCCGAGACCATACTCTTTTGTTTTGTTGTGTTGTGTGCACCCAAGTCTACAACCTACCAAGTCTACGACCACTTCTACTACTACCCCGACGACCAAGCCCACCATGCCTCGAGCAAAGAAACCTCCTCTCACTTCGCCAGCAACTCGTTCTACCTGCCGCAAAACATCACCCAAGTCCGACCACACTTCTCCGGCTACTTCCCGCTCTTACATTGTTTTGTTCTGAAAGGATGCGTTCCAGGAAAAAGTAAATGTCTGGATGCTTCCGTTTGTTGAACAACCTGACCATCTTAGAGTTCCAGCTCTCGACATCATTGTTGGTGCGGTGGACCTCATTCACCACGACCCAAATGGCAGGCGGCACGGCATGCATCCACTGTCTCTCAAAGTACTCAAAGAATCCTGACTGCCGAAGAGCAAGTGGGGCCTCATCGATTATCTCATCCAAACCGTCACGTACCTGTAGGAGACAGATCAAAAACTGATCTTAATTGAGCTAAAATATTACTAACCTCCTAAAAACCCAATAAAACACTGCGCTGCAGTGGCTAGCAACGTATGTACACTACATTCAACACACAACAACTCAACTATTACTTTGTGCGCAAATCGGTTGTGTTGTGCGCAATTCGGTTGTGCGCTAATCGGTTGTGCGCAAACCGGTTGTGCGCTAATCGGTTGTGCGCAAATCGGTTGTGCGCAAGTTGGTGTGCCCGCGATCCCTGTGCGCAAATCGGTTGTGCGCAAGTTGGATAGTCCCCATTACTCTTGCTGCTTCATGTTTCTGAGCCTCTAGGTTGCTCTTGTAACTGACTCCATACATGTAACAGGGGGGTCTGGGGGTCTGCCCCCCACCCGACTTAGGCCAGACCCCTCGGATGGGACCCCCCCCCGAGACGATTTCACCAACCCCCCCCATCCGATTTTTCTGGAAAGTAAATTTTCGAGCAAATTTTCGAGCAAATTTTTACAATTTCACACACAAAAATTGGCAAAATCGCCTGCAAAACAGCACTTTTTAGCTGTATTTCAGCCCAAATTAGCGATTTTTGGCAATTTTTAGCCAAAAAATTGCGATTTTTTCGATTTTTGAGCGTTTTTTAGTGCCCACCCCCTCCCCCAAAATTTTGGCTCAGACCCCCCTCGGCCGGCGCCAGACCCCCAACCCCCCTCCCCCCATCGGCGGATGACCTGTTACATGTATGACTGACTCATACATGTAACAGGTCATTCGATGGAGGGGACTGGGACTGAGTTCAAATTCGGGGCGTGGTAGAGTAGTAAAATAACTAAAAATTGCAATTTTGGTCTATAAACCCTAATTGTTGGCTAAACAGCTGATTTGCCTTTTTTCTAACAATTTTTTTCATTCTGAAATTGTAAAATTGCAGAAGACTGGCCGAAAATTCCTTCGCAGAAAGTTTTGAAACGGGTGGCCTGACTCCGGCCGATTGTTTTTCCGGTAGTTACATGTACCAACTCACTGCAGCCGCATTAGAAAGTTCGGCTGATGCACTTATCTAGGTTTCACTGTGTGGTATACCTAGTTTTCTGCTGTTTAGTTAACGAAACCTGAGTTTTAAGTAAGAGACTTATCATAAGTCATTGATGAGCCCCCTGAATTGTCCTTTAACAACTAGTTTTTTAAATATCACTTTAAATTAATCTCGTTGGGTCCGCGTTAGATTAGGATTATAGAAATTTGCGAAAAGGGCTAAAAAATTGGGCAAAAACTTCAAGCTGAAATTTTTGAGACATGTATTGTGTAAACAAAAAATAGGTAAGTAGTTATTTTCACCGAATCTGCCAGGTGTATGTTTTCCTACCACAGGGTTCGTGCTGGTCAGGGGATTTAAAAATTTTCAGGGGAAAGTCAGGGGATTTGATTTGACAGAGGAAATTATGGATGTCACTTATAGAAGTTTGAATTTATAGCCTGTAGAAGGAGCAATGAAAGTGCATGTAATTCAGTCAACATGACAGTTTTTGCGTTTAATGCGTTTTAGAGGGCTAATTTTTTAGAATTTACTCGTCTTGGTTCTTAGTTGGGCGGTAACAACTGACAATAGGTGTAAACATGCTTAACACGAATTTTTTGGTAAGAATGTTCGCTTTTGTCACGGAAAGTCAAGGGATTTTTGATGGCCAGAGCGGCACGAACCCTATACCAAGCAATTCATTCAAACTGAACTTACGTGTTTGAAGTTATGTTGAACAACAATGACTGATTGCCATTACCATTTTTGCTGTTACTGTATTTGTCCAAAATCAGTGTGATTGTTTTGTTTTGTTGCGACCTGAGTACGGTGCCTTTTGCCAACTCAGTGAGACTTCCAACCTGCATTGTGTCAGCTTCTACTACTACGTACCGCTTCTGGGCTGGGCGCTTTGGTCTCTCTTTGCCGGCCAGGTTGTCTCAAGCTTTGAGCACATGTACAACCTATTGTTCACCTGAACGTTTTAAACTATGGTCAGTCTGGTGAAATTGGAATAGTGGCACTCTGGCAACAGACCTGTGCAGGGTTTGAATACAGTCTTTGAAGCGCGCGACCATTCTGTTTGTGCATTATTCTTGTGTGTCCCACTAGTTCTGGCTGAATTCTAGTCAACTGCCCTGCTGTTTGCAATTATACCAGCTGTATCTTGTCTTGCTGTTATGTTGGTTCGGTCTTGACTAAGTGGTGTACGAAGCAGGGGTCTTCCATCAAAGTCTCTAGTCCGACTTATTCAAATCATTGGCGCCGTTTTATATCTTTCTGCCTTGCGCTACTGTTTCTTCCTTCTACTGCTTGCTCCGACTCAGTTTCTGGTAAGGAAAACAGTGAGGTGAATTTAGAAACAATTTTTTGGGGTAGCAATTTTCTTGAGACGAAGCCGCGATGTAATCGTTTCTTCCGAATAATTGATCACTGATTTATTTTCTTTATAACCAGCAGTTTTTCTACTCATGTTTTATTGTTCCGTGTAGTTAGTACCGTACCGTGTTCTGATTTTTGGACAAATGGCAATTAGCAAAAATGGCGGTAATCATTGTTGTTTGCCAGCTTATCGGTCTTGTCTTTGCCGACATCAGGTGAGGTTAATCGCATTTAGAATCTTTTTATGCTCATTTCTTCTTTACTGTATAACCGTTGATTTTATCAGTGCTCTGTCGATCAAAGAAGTGTTAGCTTTTGGAAGTAACTAAAGCTGACGATATTGGTTAGTAATCGAAGCAAATCTTAGGTTCTTCGCTTCAAGACTCGCCCAGCATGGCACCTAAACACAGCCCTAACCTCAGCTTCGGAGCTGGCGTTTCTGACCGGTCTGGCAACGGCGACCTACGCTCGTCCCAAATCGGCGCCACTCCTGTCAAGTACGACCCCATGGCTGGAACCAGCAATATGGAGGTTGGCCACTCTACTCTCTGTTTACATGGCACGCCCCTTCCCCGAAACAGTGTTAGTAGTGATTGTATTTTTGGAAGTGCTCTGGTCATTTTAGGCACGCAACTGTAATTTTATCGCGTTCCCAGCCGCACTGGCGATTTTTAAAATTCTGACCAGCAGTGTTGTTTGAGGTGCTGCAGTTCCTGGACAACCTGCAGCTGACCTTGCGCACCAGTGGCTTCACGGAGTCGGCCGTGTCTGAGGTGATGCAGGCAATGCAAGTACTGGCCAAGTACAACATAATGGGTCTGGGACTGGGCTTGGGTGTGGCCGCCATGGCCATGCGACAGAACACTCAACAGTCAGGCAACGCTTCACAGACCGCCGCTGGAGGAGGAATGAACCCCGACGACGACAGAGACTCCGTCTCCGCTCGCTCCCTTTTGGACAGCCAGCAGCAAATGCAGCAGGTCTGTCCTAATTTTCACCGACATGCATGTAACAAGGAGTCTGGCCCCACCGACTAAAATGAGCCACCTCTCCTGTTTATACAGTTTTTTGACTCCCTGCTTCAATCAAACACCACCGTTTGAATAAATATTTACAAACAACCGACTTGGGCCGGATCTCCCTCTCTGAGACAATTTTACCAACTCACCTCCTCTTCTATTTTGACTACCCGACTCTTGTATGCTCTACCCCTCCGAATTTGGGCTCAGATCCTCCTTCTACGGATGGCGTGTTAGATCTAGGTAAATGGAAACCTGACTACCCCAAAATCCAGCCAGTATGATTGTGTTTTAGATGTACCCATCAATGCCGCGGGCCGGGTCGTTCGGTAACTCCGGTCCTCTGGTCAAGGAACTGCCGCAGATGGACCCTAATCGGTTGGAGTTGGAGGTATTGATCGACCGAAGTCTCCGGTTATTCTATTCTAAGTAGTCTTACTTTCTGAAGGTACCGGACATGATGGCCACAACTATTCTGGCGCCCAGATCTAAGACGGCCCAGGACATACAACACTTCAGTGGAGCTCGTTTGGAGGTGGCCAGCAACAGTGCGCCTGGTCAGTATCTTTCTCAGTGTTAAGGGCCGAGTCTACAGATGTTGGCTCGGTTGATACATTACATTTGGCAGGTCATCGCCAAAGCAGAAGAGCGTTGGTGCATACACGGGGTTGAAAAATCCGGAGGGATCCCGAAAAACATTCATGTGCATGGATGCCCAGGGGGGACGAAAATAAAAATCAACCAAACGTTGCTAGAGGCTGCTAGAAAGCCTCCAGATGCGTTTTTAACCACAGAAATCAATTTCGGCAACTACGCAATCTTCCTCCAGTCAACTACGCACCAAACCCGAAATTTTTGCGAATTTTTATTAAAAGTTTTGATTGTTGGCAAGATTTGTGTTGGAAATACGGTTTTTTGGGCAGTTTTATTAAAAACTCAACTTTTTAACTACAAATTTTTGAACTTTAAGTGAATTTTTTAATTTTCCGCCAAAACATTTGCAAAAAATTCAAATTTTCCGCCAAACATGTATGCCGAAGAAAGTCCACTAATCGCCTATGTCGCCTTAAAAAGCGAATTTTTTTTCTACGAGAGGGCAATGACCGGTCGACGGGGTATGGGCCGGCGAGGGTTGGGAGTAAACCCCATCCTAATCCCCCCTGACCCATGTATGAGTTGGTTGGGGCTTACATGGGCCGCAGGGTTAGAGAGTTTGTCCCCTTCGCCGGCCAAACCCCCTCGGCTGGCCATACGCCCCTCGCCGGGCCCCCCTCCCAGCCGCCCGCCCGACCCCCTGAAAATGTTGGCGATCTTTTTTGGAAAACCCAACCCGGGCCGTGGAGGGTTGGGGCACTGATTTATATCCGCCAAGTGAGGGTATCGTGGTTCGCCCAAGAAGGAGTCCAAAATTTCAAAAAGCCTGGAAATTTGTTTTATTTGGTTTTAATTAATAATAAAGCTGAAAATAGCGATTTTTAGCACCCAAATAACGTGTTTGACAGATGAATGCAAGCATAAAATGACAAAATAGGCTTTTGAAAGCAGCTGCTTTTATGTCCCGGTCAAAAGTGGTCCGCCAAATTCATACATGGGCCGGAAAAATCCGGAGGGGGGTATGGAGACCTCGGGGGGGGGGGCAAAAAAGGGCGAAAACCGCCTATTTTGCCTTAAATAAGCGGGGTATGGCCGGCCGAGGGGGTTATGGCCGACCGAGGGGGAGGGGTATACCCCCATACCCCCAGGCCCATGTATGGCCAAATTGGTAGGGAGTTGGGGTGAGGTAATAAAAAGTTTAAGCATTCCACCTACCAAAGTGTTGAGTACCGTTCTGGTCCGTATTGTCTGAGCGGAAATGTAAACTTTGGAACAGCAGTGGTCATTTAGTCAATGTGCACCGTTCTGCCGCTGAGGACTGTGACTGACTGGTGTGGCTGACAGTCTGACTTTAGGCAACCCGTCAGTGCGGATCGTGCAGCTGAGTGGGGAGGCGGACGCAGTGCGGGCTGCCAGAGTGATGGTGGAGCGAGCTGTGAACGACGAACAGAGCCGACGACAGAGACAAATGACTCAGTCGTTGTTTTAACTGTTTATTTGGACTCGACTCACGTCTGTACTCTTGCTATTTGGACGCTTTGTACGATGGCCGTTTTTCTGTCTGTTACGTACGCGATCGGTCTTCTTTCTCTTCCGAGGGAGTCTTCGGTGTAGTGTTGTTAGCCTAGACTCGACTGCACAAAAATAAATGTGTACTGCTGTTTTGACTTTTCTGCCTGTAATCGAGTCTTCTGTCGGCTTGCTCAAGCTTACTTGGTGCCGTTTGAGTTACGGTTGTGTTATGACAGTAACTGTCCTGTAGGAATGGCTGATGCTCAGAGAGTTGCAGAAGCTGAAGGATGTATTCGGAAGGCTGAAAAACAGTAAGCTGGTTTCTTTGTTTTGTTCAAACATTTACGTAATTAGTTTTAAAACATAAAAGAGTCTATCAGATTTATGAAGTCGTGTTCTGCTGGCTCATGTTTTCAAAATTGATTGTCGTCTAGGCAAGTGCATTTATGTAGCAAGTTGGTGTAGTGAAGGAAGGTTGTACGATTCTTCAATAGTGAAAGAATTTCTCTAGTCGGCAGCAAAAATTGGACTGTTTTTAGAATTTGTATAACTGATAGGTGTTGTGAAGAAAGTACTGGTAAGAAGCGAAATAGCAGTGTAATGGGTGCAGCGATTTAGTCTAAAGACGTCTCTGATCGGTCTGAAGTTCAAGCCGGACTATGACTCAGCGGCCAGTGAATACGAGCGAGCGTCTGTGTGCTACAAGAACGCCCGGAAACTGGAACTCTGCAGAGACGCTTACCTCAAAGCTGCAGATTGTCACGAACAGAACGGCATCTTGTTTCACGGTGCTAAGTCAGTTCTTATATTCATTCACTTTTTACCAAGTTGTGTAAGAAAAGAACTGCTTTCTGGAAATTGGAAGATTGTATTTGAAAGCGACTACGCTTTTTTCTTGTTACTGCAACTGGTTGTCTTAGATGTCGGGAGCAAGCAGCGTACGTGTGTCGCGATCTGGGAGACATGGAGAAAGCCAAAGATCTGATGATGTTGGCAGCGCAGCAATACGCAGAGTCGGGGACGGCGGAGACTTCCACACAGGCGCTGGACAAAGCCGCCAAGTTCTTCGAACAGACTGATCCTGAGAAAGCTTTAGAGGTGCTCTCTTTCTTGCTGCTCGATTTATTCGGAGTGCTTACGACTTTGCGGTCCGGCATGTAGTCATCATCCTGCTTATGGAAAAATGGGTTTCGAGTAAAACTCTCCCCACTCACTCTCAACTATACGCACGATTATAGTTTAGTGCAATTGTAAGTTTAAGGTGTATCGGAAAGCGTACGAGTTGGTTCAGGAAACGGACAAAACCAAGCAGTTAACCGAATTTCTCAACAGAATGACAAAGATCTACATGCGCTTAGAAAAGTAAAAATTACAGTTTCATTTGCTGTGTAGAAGCAGATGTCTTATTCTTCTGTTCTATGTAACAACCAACGAGCAGTGTCTTTTCTAACAGATACGACGAAGCAGCCCGTAATCTGCGCGAGGAGATCGACCTGTATGCAGAGTGGGGAGAGGCGCCCAAAGTGGGTCGTCTGACCAGCGGCTTGGTTTTGGTTCAGCTCCATCGAGGAGACCCCATCGAAGCCAACAAGTGCTTCCAGGCTTCTTTCAGGTACTTAACCTCTTCTACTATGAACAGATTCTGCATCGATTTACTTTGAATGAACAGTAGTTACAAGCTTGGTTTACGTTTAATAGTTAGCCAGTGTCTAGAGTGAAAGGCTTCGCACAAACCGAAGATGCAATGACTTTGGGCGCGGTGATAAGCGCGTTCGAGACGGGCGACCAGAACAAATGGAATGAATGCATCGGTTCGCCGCAGATGCGCCAGCTCGACGATCACGTATGTCTTCTCTGTCTTTCGTCCGGTAACAGAGACTGACTGGATTCTAGTTTTTGCGTCTAATAAAGAAAATGAAGTTGCCTGCCGCTCAGGGAGAGGCTGAGGAAGATGACGAGGATGAGGATCTGAAATAGATTCCGTTCCAGATAATAAATAATCAGTGTCATAGCTTTGCTGTCGGCCAGTGCCGCTCGCACTCTCACCAATTACAAAAGGAATTGTAACTAGTTCAGTTGATAATTGAGAGCAGTGTGAAGTCTGTTTGTTCCGGTGACTGACTGTTTCTGTTCTGTGATGTGGTAAAGCGAAGTTGCGCCTTCTGTAAAACCCAGTTTCCTTCTAGTATTTTGTGCGCTCACTGTTTCTGAACCTTGTCTTTTATCACTTGACTTCACATTCCTGTAACGATTCGTCTGGTCGAAAATATAAATGTGCTTCAGTTTTTAGTCTATATCTTTACACTTGATGGACATCCCGGTTTCCGCCAGACTTTGAACTGGTTTTTTATGTTGTCTGGTTATTTGAGTTTAAAGACCTGACCCGGTTTGCAGTGACTGATGGTGCATGGACGTGTTCCGTGGGCAGCTGTTAATTCTGAAGCAGTTGTTTGGCGATTTGTCGGCGGAACAAAAGTCGCAAGCGGTTTCTTTGCTCAAGGACACCATGATTGAACTGCAGTCGGCTGTTAGAGAGCAGTTGGCCAGCAGTGCCATGAAAACCGTTGCTGCTATGGCAGAATCTCTCATACAGGTTAGCATGGTTTCCTTTATAGCTAAATGAGCCGCCTAATCAGTCTGAAATAGCCGTTCAGTTAGACGTGGTATTCAGAGCAGACTTTCACCTTTAAGTGCATTGACCTTCGATACTTGTCAGATTAGTATCAATATACTGTACATCACATACATGGGCCGGAAAAATCCGCAGGGGAGTATGTGGTCTTCGGCGGCTGGAGATTTGTAGCGTATAAAATCGCTTTTCCAAAAAAGGTCGCCAAAATTTTGGAGGGGGTTATGGGCCGTCGGGGGGGGGGGTGGAGGGTTGACCGAAATTTTCTGTTTCCCTAAATGGTCACCAGATTTCTCCCATAAAAGGTCGTCAGAAATTTCGGCGGTTAGCGCCTACCGACGAGGCAGGTGTGGCCGACCGAGGGGGGTGATGGGCACGAAAATTGCTAAAATTGCCTATAAAACAGCGCGATTTTAGCTGTATCTGAGCCCTTATTCGCACTTTTAGAAAAATTTTCGACCGTACATACTCAAAAGAAGAGGTGCAGCGTTTTAGGAAACCTACGGCTTTGGTGCGACGCCGGCCAAGGATGCGGTGTCTCGCAGTTGTCCGTCGGTAGGTCTCTGGCCGAGCGACCCAGTGACGTCACCGACCTACATTGCTTCAATGGATATGAGCACCGACGACCTGCTTACGAACGCTCTCTACGAGTCCCTGACCAGGTCTGAACACGCCTCTCCCGAACCCTGCACTAATGGCGTTTTGACCGGGCCCCATAGTACGGTAGGTACAGCTGGTTGGTGCGATGAACCTGCAGATAAAGGCTAAATTGCCTGATTCCAGTTAATGGAGAATTCGACGCTTAATTTGGTGTCTCTGCAGCCCGCCCGAAGCACTTTCACCGAGCCGCCAAGTGACCTGCCCTCCCCTTTGGTTGAGCCGCCTGCTGTAATTGAAAGCAGCTCTAGACAGGTGGTTCTCTTTCAGCTGCTGCAAGTCACAAATCGAATTATTATTTAGAATGGTGCCAAGTCTTTGCCAACCTGTACCAATTGCAACAAACGATTCCAGACTAAACGCAGACTCTACTGTCACACTAAAGTACACAATCCGCTACAATTGGTTTGCGTGCTGTGCGGCCGTTTGATGGACTCGAGACGTCGCTACCGTACTCATCTTAGACGCAAGCACAATCGCGGCGGGACCCGAACTGTAGAGCAGACGCAGAAGACTGCCGAGTCTAAAAAGTTTGCATGTGCTCAGTGTGACTACGTGGCCGGGAATCGACAGAATCTGCACAGACACAAGAAGACGCATCGCACCAACGCCGACCAGAGACGGTTCTGGTGCGAAACCTGCGGCAAACACTTGACCACTAACTGGGCGCTCAAGGAACACCGACAGTACGTGCACTCGCTACTGAAATCGTTCGCCTGTCAGTTGTGCGGCAAGCTGTTTTCTCTGCGCAAGGACGTCAACCGGCACGTGAAGCTAACCCACGGTCCGAAGGAACCTACTTTTAGCTGTGCTGTCTGCAAGAAAAACTTTAAAACCACTTCTCATCTCAAAAGACATGACAGAAATGTGCATAAAAGTTAAAGCAAGAATGTGAGTTCAGCTCTGAATATATACATACTATTTAGCCTCCCAGGTGGCACTAACACTTTCTAAATTGCTGCCACCGCTCAATTTAGTCTTGGGCAGACTGGCAAAATGCCACCGGTTTATGCCAACGCACTTTCCAATTCTGCCGAAATCTAATAATTCCGCCATTGGTAGATTTGGAAGGTGTCAGTGCCACCCGGGTGGCAAAGTATATATCCGCTAGTGTTTTGCCTAACAAAATTGGGGCTCCACACATTACAACAGATCGAAATCGAAAAAGTCAAAGCATTGATTGATGCTGTTAAAATTACAAATCTAAGTAAAGTAATGCAAGAAGCAACTTGTTCCATCGACTGCTCGGTAAACTTAATTTTGTCAATCAAACAGTTTTGTAAGCAGGTGCAGGTGATTTAGCTTGAAACAAAAGCTAGTCGTAGCTGACCAGGTTTTCGTCGATCGGGAAGTAGGAAGTCATTTGGAGGACTTGCTTCTGCAGCTCTCTGAGTGCCCTTTCGAGTTTCGACTTGCTCAACGAACGGTTGAGCAAGTTCTTTCGGTCTACCAGCGACGGAAGGCCGTACAGTTCGGTAGCACCGTTGGATAGCACAACGTACCGTTTGCTTCTTAAGCTGCCGCTTTCACTTGCTTGGAAAGATAAGCTGAGAATGATTAAGATCATCAACTTCATGGCCATCGTGCTGTCAAAGCTAAACTGAATGATCGCTTCAGTTGCTAATGAGCTGTAAGCTAAACGTCAGACAAACCGAGGCGCCACCGTGTGGCGTCAATGGACCGCTAATTGGCGTGGAAAACGACCACGCTTGTAATTTGGAAGCACGTGCTTCTTTCTTTTGACGTCGGCTACGCCTACGGCTCCTCTGCTCGCTCATTACTGTAGTTATTGAACCGGAAGTTGTCGGGCCTGAGATAGGCGTATGAGATTATGGCCGTTTTTCCGTTTCCTCATTATTCCTTGTGCACGGGTGTGTCTTACTCTAGACTTCTAACCATAAATTAGCGACTCTTAGACTTTAGAGTTTGAAAAGTTTTCTCTAGTGTGCGTACGTACGTTCATAATACGTTCGTACAGTATGTTTTAGTTCAGCAGAATCCTGTGGCAGTGACCAACATTTTTTGTTAAGTCAGAACGCATTCTTGTGTGTTTTCCGGCGTTTTCAGTACAGCTAGCTCAGTACAGTAGTTTAGGGGTATTTCGCTAATCTTTAACAGATTGAAGTTTCGGACTGGTTTTGTTTGATTTGTACAAATATATCTATCTATCTGTTAAACATAAAGATTGATTCTGAATAAAAATTACGTGTAAGAACCCTAAAAATCTCTAAAAATTTAACTATTTTTTAATGCAGGCGATTTTTTACCGAAAAAAAAGCGGGCCTGGCCGCAAAAATTTGGAAAATTCCTACCTACTGATGGGTCTTATCTCAGCACCAAATGAAGAGGGTTTACTGGTTAGAAAAAACAAAACAATGATCATACAGACTATATAGACGGGTGGATTATATACAGTACACATCTTTCACTACATACGTACATTTATTTGTTGGCCAACAAATGTAGTACAGCTTTTAAGAGAAAGCATTCATTTAGGTCATTTCGATTAGATTAGTTGGCTGATTGCCAGCAAACAAGAGGCGCAAGCTATTCCGAACAGACTCGTGTTTGACGGCATAAACAATTATGTTCACAGAACAATTCAGAGCCAAGCCGAAGTCTGTCAATGGCTCGACCAACTGCAAGAGGTAATCAGCCACTCCAGCCCCTGCCACCCCCAAATACAAGCAAAGTGGCGCAAACCACAACACGCAATAGCACAACAGCACTGTGTTGATAGTACGAGAGGCATCTAACTGACGTTCTAGAGCCACATCTCGAACCCCGTGGCTTTGATAGTTCTCGGTAGCGCGGCTCATCAAAATCAGCGCTGTGAGGTAAGCAAAAAGCACCCCCAAACTGACCACCAGAATTAGCATCGTCACCGACGCCAAGAAAGTGTCAGTATAACATAACGCAACCGAACAAAATGGTAATCTGGTATCGTAATCCAAACCGATAAAAGCCAGAGCAGTAAAGCCGAACCCCCCAAACAAACTGAGTGCCAGTGAGTTTCTGGCGTAAGCAAAGTGATTTTTAGATCGGTAAGCGAGTTGGTTGCGGAAAAGGTGCAGTCGATCCAGAGCTATTAGGAGTGTGATGAGTTGACCAGAAATGAGAGAGGCCTGTGCTGGCCCCACCAATGCCAGACATTGCAATTTTGTGTAAGGAGTAGAAGTGAAGCCCACAAGCTCGAACACCATGCCTGATAGGGCCACGAACGACAGAATACCTGTAAAGCCTGTTTATATAGAGGTAGGCAGTAGTGAGGTACAGTATACCTGAGTTCATGTCGCAGAGTGCCAGGGCAGCAATCAAAAACAAGCATTCCTTTTTGCGCAAATCTGGGAACTTGGTGAAAGCGCACAAAACAATCAGGTTGCCCAGAAAGGCACAAGCATAGAGTGTCATGTTAATGCAGAGAATTGCTGCGTGCAGCCAAAGTAGGCTGGTGGAATTGTTCATTTTCTGTGTTGCGTAGGCAGAGACACCTTAGTTGTTTATTAATACATGTACCGTGGTCGCTAAGGAATCTAAGCGCAGATGGCATTAGTAATAGATTAAGTTGCTAAGATCCAAGATTAAGTTAGCACCTAATCTAATCAGTAGCAAGAAAGCAAGATTTGCTTCTTTTCACGATTCCCCCACACGGCAAACGGACATTTGTAAGACTTCTGACCAGTGGCGTATCCAGGTTTGGAAAGGGGGGGTGTAAAATTTTGAAAGTACCTGGTTGGGCCGCTGCCCAACCAGGGTAAGAAAATTTAGCAAAATTAGCCTTCAAAAACGCGTTTAAAACCCATTGCGAGCTTAGAATCAACAGAAATTACAAGTTTTAGTAGTTTATAATGGCCTGGTTGGGCTTCTGCCCGACCAGGGCGAGAAAATTTTGAAAATTTGACCTTCAAAAACGCATTTAGAAGGCATTCTGAGCACAAAATAGACAGTTTTGGTACATAATTCATTAGTTTCTTATATTTTTGACAGACTTTTTCTTCCTACCTCCACCGCAAAGGGGGTGTAGACACCCTACACGTACACCCCCTGGACACGCCACTGCTTCTGACAGTGCACGAAAAAGTCGAACCTTGCCAGGAACAGCCTTGCACAGCTGATTTTTCTAAATCGGCCAAGAAAGCTGCAACTTTCAGGCATTGTAGAACACAAAAAGTCATTAACGTATTTGCTATCCGAGTTTCTGTTGCTGCTCTACAACCAAAATTACGGCCCTTCAAACATCACGATTTTTGCCAATGAGGTCAAACTTCAAAACGGCATAACTCAGTTTGGGGTCGGCCGATTTTGATGTGGCATGCCTAAAAGGCAATTGCACCCTTTATCAAGCAATATGCACAAGACAATTCAATTCCATCTGCAACTTTTTCGATGTTTTTCAACTTTGGGAAGCCATAGCTCAAAAATGAATATGGTTATGCCACGGCAAGGTTTTTACAGATTCGAAATCAACCTACATGCAATTTTGCCTCTGATGGCCATATTTTTGTTTCTCAACACTTGGAGGTCAAGAACGGAAATTTCGGTTCAATGTGACTAGTCAAAACCCCTAATTTTTCCCTCTTTCAAATGAGCTGCCTGAGTTTGAAAAGCCGTGATTAGCCTTTATCTACAATATGTATGTACATTGTATAATAGGTATGTTCGTACGTATGCGCGCCCACTGTCCTAACGTGACGCTATCTCGCATCACTGATGAAATAACATTGAGAAACACTGCTACTCGGGACACTGCCGAATCGAAAATCTTTATTCAACAGCCACACGAGAATTATTTTTATTGGCAGTTAGGTTGTACGCACGCACCGTCGCGCCGTTCGCAGCCGCAGTACTTTATCTGGGCGGCGAACTTTTGGAATGGCAAATCCTAATCTGGACCAGTGTGCCAGCCTATCATGGAGCTTCGCGGAACTTTTATCCCAACAGTCGGCCGATTCGGTTGTGGAAATCAGTGAAACTAATGAGTTTCCTTCAGATTGCGCGTATTTGTTTCATTCACTTCCGCCCTGTATTTTTTGGGTGCTTTATTTCCCCCTAAAATTTATACTCTACCCCTTAAAATTATACATTTTCCCTGGAAATTTTTCTTTGCACCCAGGTTTTTTGGGGTGGACAAAAAACACCCTAAAATACAGGGCACAAAAAATTTCAAGGACAAAAAATTTTAGGGGGAAAACAATTTTAGTGGGTACAAATATTTTTTAAAGATTAATCTTATTAACTGGCATATATATACTATACTATACTACCCGGTAGTAGAGATATGCACGGGCCGGGCATGCCTGTTGAGGATTTTGGGCGGGCTGTGCTGTGCCGGGCCGGACATGCACAAATCAGGAATTTTAGAAATTCAATTAAAAGTAAGCAGAAAATGGAAAACATGCCGTTTTTCTGTTTCAAAATGCCAATTTTCAAAGCTCAGCATAAATTTAGATTTTAATGTAAAAATTCAGATCAATTTTTAAAAACTTTAGTCAGACAAAGCAAAAACCGACGGGCCGGACAGGGCCGGGATGAATTTTTGGCGGACTGGGCCGGGCCTGAAAAAAGGTGCACATGCCATGCACCCCGTAGCGCGGTACGGTCAACAGACTAAGACGGCCCACGCTACCCCAAGCAGCGATCAGCAACGGAAACAGCTGGCTGCCCCCAGGGAGCGACGCACAGAAGCAGGATGTGCGCCCGGGAGCTGGGTCATAGATGCATCGTATAGCATTGCAAGTATAGCAGCTTGAAGAGCTGAAATCGTTTCAATCTGAAGTTAAATCGTGAGTTTCACTGACTTCCACAGCTGACCGATTATCAGGATAGCATTTCGTCTGTGCGATTCGGAGTTTGCCAGATGAGATGGAAATGAAAATACAAAGCACATTGAAGAAGTATAGCAGCTGGTAGAGTTTTTGGCCATGCTCTAACTTCAGCGCCCACAGCCTTACCGGGTGCTGCGAAAAAACGTTTAGAACGATTGGACCGTTAGATTGAGGGGAGATCACTACTTTCGCAGATTAGGGTTTCAAGTGTAGATATTCTTTAAAAGAGCCCAAGAGGAAGAGGCTTGGACGAAGATCGTTATGTTTATGCTTAATCGATAGCAAATTGTCATATCTACCCATATGCTCCTGGGCAGACCTATCTGTTAGCGCATTCGAATGCTACAGGTGTTTTATTTTAGTAGAGATATGTCGCGAGGGCACATTTTTTCCATTTTATTATAAATTTGTTGTTCAAGGATCTTGGAAAGTAAAAGTCCGAAACATGCATCTAAGCATGCATCATGAAATTATATAATACCTACTCACATAGTAAAATTGGTAGCTATCTTTCAAAAGATAATCGAGAAAGGTTCTTCTATTTATTTCATGGTCATGATCGTCGTTCAAAAAGGGCCACCGTTCTGGGGTTTCGATCCCAATCTTTCTCACTGTGCTTATTCTGTAGCTAGGATAATGGTCTACCGATCTGGCCGTGGGAAAGAATGTACGTCATGCGTATAAATTTTATAGCAAGTTTTCTAAGTGGGTTCCGGGGTAATCGGTCGATAATCGATGAAGTACGGCGATATGACGAGAGTGCGTAAGTTGAGGTAGCATGCAGTAATTGGTTGCGGATGTGCTGGTGTGTTAGTATAAAGTAGTATTTTAGAAGCCAAGTTTGATACGCATTCGATCATATTTGTTAAAGATTTACAATTAGGGTCGGCAGGTTTTACAGGATTTTTCCTGAGACCAAAAACACGTGTCTGAGGTAAAGCTGAATATAGCATGCAGTAATTAGATGTTGATGTGTAAAATAATAATCAAGAGATCGTCTGCAGTCATTTTATACCACATTCGGTCGTCTCTGTTAAAAATTTACAATTCGAGTGATCTCCCCAAGTCCCACCCAACATGGGGAGATCACTCGAATTTCAAATTTTGAACACAGACGACTGAATGTGGTATCAAACGACTGCTGACGATCTCCTGATTATTATTTTACACATCAAAATCTAATTACTGCATGCTATATCAAGTTCTACCCCAGATTATGCGTTTCGGCGTGTGGTCAAATCCGATAAACGGCCACAGTCGGAGTTGCGTCAATTAGTGTGAAATACCGTAATGCACTGTAAAACGTGCGCACCCAAATTGTAAATCTTTAATAAATATGACCACATCCGGTATCAAACAACTACTATTGACTTGTACATTATTGGTACATTATATTACATCCACAACCAATTACTGCATGCTATCTCAGATTACGCGCTCATCATATCGCGTTACTTCATCGATTATCGGCCGATTTCCCGTGCAACCCCCACTTACTAAAACAATCGTAGCATTCGAGTCCGCCGACAGATATGTCTCCCCACGGGGATTTGGGTAGGTATGACGATTAGCTATCGATTAAGCATAAACATAACAATATTCGTCCAAGCCCAAGGACGGTGGCCCCTTTTGAACGAAAGGACGGTGGACCCTCATGTGGTGGACCCTCGGTGGACCAAGGACGGTGGCCCCTCATTTCACTATGAAAAAAATAGAAAAAAGAAGTTTTCTCAGTCATCTTTTGAAAGATAGCTATCAATTTTACTTTGTGAGTAGGCATACCTTAGATGCATATTTCGGCGCATTTACTTTCAGAGATCCTTGAACAACAAATTAAAAAAAATAAAAATAATGAAAATGCGCGATTTCGACCTCCCTAACTAAAACAATCGTAGCATTCGAGTCCGCCGACAGATATGTCTCCCCACGGGGATTTGGGTAGATATGACGATTAGCTATCGATTAAGCATAAACATGGCAATAGTCGTCCAAGCCCAAGGACGGTGGCCCTCTTTAAACAAAAAAATGGCCAAAAATGTACACACTCAAAACACTAATCGGCGCAAGTAGTGATCTCCCTACCCAACACGACCGAAAACGTAATATGGATTCGGACCCCCGGACCCCCACCGAATTCGGACCCCCAGCCTGGTACGGAAACAAAGGTTTGTGGATTCGGAACCCCACACGGGGACCGTAGTTTAAATTTTCCCGAAATTGTGTTTGCAAATTTCTGGGTAGATTTACACCTCGGTTTCGGTACGCGGACCATTCCCCCCATCCGCCGACCACCCTAACTTTAGGCCTCAGTTTCAAGCTGATGCTTAGGTTCAGGCTTGCCTGGGTGCAGGTTCAGAGTTAGGATCACCCTTTAGGGTAAAATTTAATAAGGCAGTTTGCCTTGCCAGGAGGGATTTAGCCGGAATCGGCTTCTTTAAGCTCTGATTATAGAAATTACTGTAACGCGGTAAATTCGTTCGTATAATCATTATGTAATAATGACTTTGCGTAACGTATTTCCCAGCAAACTGCACGTCATAGAAATAAATTAAGCATCAGCTAAACGACTGTCAAAAATGCTTGACTTGGTGGTGAGTAAAAAAGCTGCGTAACAGTTAAAGCGGAAGGTCAACATTGAGCATTGACAGTGAACAGAGAAACTTGCACAAAAATAGGGTCCAACAGAGTATTTCTCAGATAAAAATAATTAAAATATAACGAAAAATGCCATACGGCAGGTAGGAGAGCAAAAAACTGACTTCTTCACATTGTCGCTGAGCTCCACTGAAAGTACATCAAATCTGAATGAATAAGAATTGTGCTAGAAATATTTGCTAGCGAAGGAGCTACTACTGTATATATGAATCTAAAACTCATCATAGTCAGGGTCGTGCCAATCTGGCGATCCGCAAAATCCCCTGACATTCCCCCGATTTTGCCTGCCCAACCAGATGCGAGGAAAGTTTGAAAATTGCGTTTGAAAGGCACTCTGAGCATACAACTAACAGTTTTAGTAGTTTGAAGAGGTTTGGTTGGGCCGCCCAAGCAGGGCGAAAATTTTCTAAAAAATCAACCTTCAAAAACGGGTTTGAAAGGCATTCTGACGAAACAACTAACAGGTTTAGTATGTAGTTTGAACAGGTTGGTTGGGCCGTCCAACCAGGGCAAGAAAGTTTTTGAAAAATTACCCTTCTAAAACGCACTGATATCGACTGAATTACATGCACTTTCATTGCTGCTTCTACAACCTACTGAATGCATGTTTTTATGTAGTGACGCCCGCAATTTCGCTGATAAGTCCCAAAATCCCCTGACAAACAGGGCTACCCCATTGAAGGGCTCTGAAAAGAGCGAGGGGTGTCCTGAGCTGTCCGAAAGGACAGTCGAACTCATAAACAAACAAAGAAACAAATTTTAAATCCACTGACCGAATCCGAACCCTGATAGTATCGGGGAATTGAAATGCCGTTGTTGAACACAGTACCGAGACTACATTGTTTGTATCTCTTTCGCTCGAAAGGAGCATCATTTTGGTTCCACAGTACTGTAGTATATTCGTACGCGCTACTGTTGCTAAGTAAATTATAATTATAATTTTAATTATACTTTTTAGAAATTTACTATACAAGTAAATTATAATTTCAATTATATTAAAAGTGAATTTTTGCCTTAAGTAAATTATAAGTATAATTTCAATTAATTTCTTTTAGAAATTTACTAATAAAAGTAAACTATAATTATATTATATTTCAAATAAATTTGCTTAGCAACAGTAGTACGCGCGCATGTAGACCCAATAATAACGAAGTATTTAAAAAGATTTATCGTACTTAGGCTACACAAGGAAATATGTAATACACACCATATGGCAATATCGAATCAGCTATAAAGTGCCTGACCAGAGTTGCGTCAGCACTCCAATCTACCAGCGAGAATTTGCGACCAGACGCTCTAGTACAGATCATACACTAAAATAGAAGTAAAGTGAAAATCGGTACAGGAAGAACAGCAGAGATCATACACTAAAATAGAAGTAAAGTGAAAATTAGTACCGGAAGAAACTTGAATTGCAGCTTGAAACTGAGGCCCAAAGTTTGGGTGGTCGGCAGATGGGGGAATGGTCCGCGTACCGAGGTGTCCAAATGTGCCCCAAAATTTTGCATATAAAATTTAGTGAAATTTAAACTACGGCCCTAGGTGGGGTTCCGAATCTTAAAAACCATTTTTCCGTACCAGGCTGGGGGTCCGAATCCATATTACCCCGAAAACGCGTAATCTGGGGTAGAGCTGAGCTGAATATAGCATGTATGTAGTGATTAATTAAAATAGATGGTGATGTGTAAATAATCAGTAGATCGAGGGCAGTCTTTTGATACCGCATTCGGTCATTGTTGTTAAAATATTTGCTCAAAAATTACTTGCCAGAAAAATCGTCGGGGGGGGGGGGGTCCGTTCCGGGGGGTCTCTGGCCTAAGTCGGGTGGGGGGGGGCAGACCCGCCAGACCCCCTGTTACATGTATGGATAGCAATCAAAATTGTCAGGCTTAAGCTTAAAAAAAACGGCTATATTTCCAAAAATTCTCTACGGAACCAGCGAAAGAGGCTGATTTTAAAAATAACCTGTGATGCGGTACTTACAGTAGTGCATACCTACGGTTTTTGCGGCTGATTGATGCTTAGGGAACGTTTTCACACCATGGATACGGTACCCGGGCACTCTACGATTTTATGTAGGTTAACTAGTGGTATGCCCATCCCTTCTTTTATTCAGCAGATTGCCTTGGCAATTCAGCGTCCTCAGGAGCATACATGGGCCGGGGGGGTAAGGGGGGGTATACCCCTCCCCCTCGGCCGGCCATACCCCCCCTCGGCCGCCCAAACATACTCCATACCCCCCCTCGCCGGCTAACCCCCCCACCCCCCCTCCCGGAGGGAGAAATTTTCGCTTATTTAAGGCAAAATAGGCGTTTTTTGGCCTTTTTTCGGGGGGGGGGCACCCCCCCCCGGCGGTCACCCCCCCCCCCCCTACCCCCCCCCCCCCCCGGATTTTTCCGGCCCATGTATGCTCAGGAGGACATACGAAGTACGTCAATAAATCCCTAGCCAGGACTTTGCAAGGGATGTAAAATTTCGAAGAACTGTGGTTGGGCTACTGTCCAACTACTAGACCGAGAACATTTTTAAAAATTTATCCTTTATAATTGGCATTTGAAAATGCCGTTCCGAACATACATGAGGCTGGGGGGGACCTTACCCCCTGGCTGGCCGAGGCCCCTCCCTCAACGTAAAGTAGAGTTAGTTAGTTACCCCCACATCGAAAATTTTGGCAATTTCTCAGCGATTTTGGCCATTTTTTGGAAAATCTGATTAGCCCTCCATGCCCGACTTAGAGCCCTCCGAAGTTTTCCGGTCCATTGATTGGGGTGATTTCTAGTGTTGTTAGGCTCTTTTTTTTTAAAAAAAGCTTTTTTTTGAAGGCCCATTTCGAAAATTTTTTATTTTATTCACAGTATGGAAATTTTGGGGGAAAATCGCTTAATTTAGCCTCAGATATACATTAGCAGTGCAGTTCTATCAATTTCTTGCCTATTCTAAGCCTAAAAATAGGTTTTGAAGGGCAGCAGCCACTCTGTGAGCAATGCTGCAGGTAGAATGTCGACTCTCAGGCTGTAACACTATGTTTGAACCAAAGTATCAGCTTTTGTATTTAAAGTTGCTTCTGATGCATCCTTGCATCTCCTACAAGCTATATCTCATGCTAGGAAAAAATTTTGAAAAAAAAAATTTCGAAATGAAAAATTTTCATAAAAAAAGCTTTTTTTTTGGCTTTCAAAAAAAATTTTTTTTTACAACTCTAGTGATTTCCCCAGAAAGTACCGAGAATCGCTGTAAATTGCCGATTTTTCTTAAAAATGGACGAAAATTGCGGTGGGAGGAGGTGAAGTGAAGGCACCGGACCATGTATACCAGGTACCGACTGAGTTTTCAGAGCAAAAGAAGAGGAGGATGGGCCAAGCGCTGTCGGCCATGCTGAAGCCGGGCGACCCGCCGCCGTCGCTGTGTCATCCGCGAGAGGTTCCGTTCCAGTTCACGCCGTTCCAGAAGATACGGGCCTACCCGTACAGAGACATGTGGCGCACGTCGTTCCACATCCGCTACGCCCTCTACTTTGGCCTGCCCTTCTATCTTTACTACGCGTTCACCTTTCAAAAGCACGCCTACCTGGAACCGATGATCAACTACAGCCTCAAGGAGAAGGCTCGCGAGGAGGCTGAGCACGGCCGCAAGCACGAGCTCGGAAAGCTGCAGCGACGCTCCGACGAACTGTACTTCGCCTCGCTCGGAAAGCACTTCAACACCTACTCCGTGCTGGAGGGCTACAAGAATGAGTACTACGAATGGGAGTACTAGGATGTGATCTTTCTTTAGACTGTAACCTTTGTCTGCCACTAAGTCAGATTAGGGCAAGGTGCACTGTTTTTTTAGGAATTGCGCTTGCTGGCGTTATCTGTACAAATGCAATGATTTGTAGATTTTGTTGTTTAGATCGAACCGCCTGCCATATCTGAGTTAGACCTGGTTTGTGGGGCCACTGAGTGAGTGGGTAGACAGATCAATTTTGGAAGAGTTGGTTGGTTTGCTATTTCGCAGTACGTAGATGTGAGTTTAGTGAGAAATCCTTTTTATGCATAAATCTTTTAACCTTTACCGGTCTTATTGTTGCTTTGTCTGGTTTACAATCCTGCCAGCTATCGCTATTGCCGACAAATGCTTTAGTTTATTCTTTGTGTAACTTCTATATTCCGCAGCCAAAGTTGTGCAGTGTTTTTACGTATGACTAATATTTCAAGTTGCTGACTTGTCTTTCAAATGTCTCTGTCATATGTAGTTGTGGCTGGCTGGTGTTTTGCTTTAGTGACCAAAAGCCCTGTTGAGAGCGGCTAACGCAGTCTTTAGTAATGTTTAGTCTTGTTTTATGCTAATTCTGTAAAGAGTAAGCTGTTTTTCAGAGACGGACGAACAGGCAGGAGAGGTGCCGATTGCGTTTTTATCGTTGTGCTTGTTCTTCCTTGCAATCATGAGCTCCACCGGTCGATTATGATCACCAAATTTAGCGCTACTTTGGAAGCTTTGAAATCTCAGATTTTTGCCTTCACTGAACGCGACGCGAGAGGCTCAGCCGCAGACCTGAAACTTCCCTGCGGACCACAGAACTCTTCAACTGATGAACTGAACTGGACGAAAAGTTGCCAACAGCAATTCTAATTCTTCAGGTCAGGGGGACTCCCTAAAGCCCGGTTCACACTACGAAATAAGAAATAAGGCGTCAGCAATAAGAAATAAGCGGAGCGTTCACACTTCGAAATAAGAAATCAGCACAGTAAAAATCAGCTGCAGTGTATAGTAAGCGTCAGAAATCTTTTCGTCTTAGCAATTTTTGGAAACTAAGCGATTTGTGGTCATAGTAGACCGGCGGAACACCAAGAACACTTAAATGATAGTACGCATTTATCGCATTTTTTGTAGGTTCTTTGAACATAAGCAGTCAACTGCAAGTCGCACAGTCAAGAACGGGTTTATCCAATCCGAAAAGCAGTGAACAGGCCATAAATGCCTTGAAACTTGTCAATAATCTACTTAAGATCATAATTTCTATGTAAAACAGCAGGCAACTGCTGACAAAACCTTGGTTTGTACGTGTATAGGCAGTGCTAGGTTTCTGACCGCTTTTCGTCTTTAGACAGTCGTTTCAGACTTTATTATGACATGCTATACGCTTAAAGTGAAAGAAAACTCTTATTTCAGATGAAAAATGTTGAGCACGGCGCAACTCTTATTTCGTGGCTATTTCTTATTTCTTACTTCGTAGGTGTGAACCGGTACGAAATAAGAAATCTCGGCAAAGTTCCACTTTGCCTCGCAAAGTGGCAGGGTGCTTAGTTTTTGGATTATGTACAGTCGAGCATAAAAGGATCGGAAACCTATTTAGGCCTAATGGTGCTTACAGTATGGCCAAGAAATAATCCTATAGTATGAGGGATTCTTCAAAAGCTTACCTTAAATAATCTAACAAAACATTTAAGAGTAAAAAAATTTACGATTGCACTGTCTAATTTTTGAGTAAGAGTAAAGAAGGTGGCCTAAAAACTAAATCCGGCGTTCAAGTTAATTCACAAAACGGCTATATTTCAACACCAATTTTAAATTGTTACCACAGAATCAGAAAGGTGGACCCGAACGCCGGATTTAGTTTTTAGGCCACCTTCTTTACTCTTACTCAAAAATTAGACAGTGCAATCGTAAATTTTTTTACTCTTAAATGTTTTGTTAGATTATTTAAGGTAAGCTTTTGAAGAATCCCTCATACTATAGGATTATTTCTTGGCCATACTGTAAGCACCATTAGGCCTAAATAGGTTTCCGATCCTTTTATGCTCGACTGTACATAATCCAAAAACTAAGCACCCTGCCACTTTGCGAGGCAAAGTGGAACTTTGCCGAGATTTCCGAAACTTTTATTAGCTTCTTGAAGCTCCGATCAGCACTGGCCGCTTACAGAGCCCAACGGCCTCCACGTTCACCACAGAGGCCTTACACCATGAGGCAGCTTATGCTGTTTATGGTACTAGCACCATATATGGGACCCCTACCCATGACCACGGGTACCGGTACCGGTACCATATATCCTACATGCATCCTATGGTACGACTACCATATATGGTACGAAATTTGAATGAAGTGGTACTGTACCGTCACAGTGGACGAATCCCACCACCATATATTATAGTACTACGACAGTCCTCAAACGTCGGGGGGGGGGGGCTTACTATAGGTACCGGCACCTTATATCGTGCCAGTACCATAAAGGGCGTAAAGTGGCTGATACATGATGAAATCGTACGCTCCATCTGCGTGTTCAGTGGTGGTGCCAAAACATTGCCTCCTAGAATGACACTGCATATGGATTACCAGTGCCACTATCATATTCCCACTCAGCTAATCAAAATCTCCAATTTAACTACAATAACGTCTATGTTACAAAGCAGGTTTAAAAAGTTACAAAATTTGCACATTACACTTGCAAAAACTTGCAAAATTTGCACACTACACTTGCAATCCACTCAGCACCATCATACTTGAACTGAGCTAAATGACAGCTCAAGAGTGGAAACTAACCCAAGTAAAGTTAACCCCCCTAACCATACTCAATCATTCTACCAACGCCACAGCAGGGCCAACCCTACATCTAGCCCTACACAACAATCAATCATTCCATGGGGAACACTACAACAATGGAAAGTACCCTAGTAAGGGTAACACCCCCTCCATAATCAATCATTGTGCCAACAAAACAGCAGGGTGAACCCTACATCTAGCCCTACACAACAATCAATCATTCCATGGGGAACACTACAACAATGGAAAGTACCCTAGTAAGGGTAACACCCCCTCCATAATCAATCATTGTGCCAACAAAACAGCAGGGCGAACCCTACATCTACCCCCACGCAAGAATCAATAATTCCTGGGGGAACAGTACAACAATGGAAAGTACCCGAAGTAAGGGTAACACCCCCTCCATATTCAATGAGCCCCTCGCATGACAGGACCGAATGTTGTGAGTTTTCGTGCTGGGACCCTAACCGGGAAGACTTGTCATCGGTAAGAAGTGCGCCAAATTCAAATCACTCAAGTACTGGCACCTTCTACTGAATCTAAATCGTCTTCAGCCTCCAGGCCACCCCTGCCATTCGGTGCCCTCCAGATCGTATTAGAACCACTTCGATCATCTAGCTGCCACTCACGATTCGCATGTCATCCATCTTCGCCGAAGTACTATCCCAAGAATCGGCCGATTTGGAGTGGAAGAAGGTGAAGCTGCCGATTTTCCTTCAGCTTTCCACGATTCCCACTCTTCTAGCTTCTGTACTTCTTCAACATGCTCTCTCCTTACAGCCACACCACTTCGATCTACTTCAACTCGTAATAACGCCTATGTTAGCAAGCAGTGTCACAAAGTTACAAAATTTGCATCAAATATGCTTACTACAGCATCAGATCCAATCGGGACCATCATATTCAGACTTAGCTCAGCCAGAGCTTTTGATTGAGTACCTACATGCCTATGTTACGACACAGCGTTAAAAAGTTAGAAAATTTGCATATTGACATTTTGAATATGCAAATTTTTTATGCAAATTTTCTAACTTTCTAACGCTGCGTCGTAACATAGGCATGTAGGTACTCAATCAAAAGCTCTCGCTTAGCTAAGTCTGAATATTATGGCCCCGATCGATCGGATGCTGTAGTAAGCATATTTGACGCAAATTTTCTAACTTTGCAACACTGCTTCCTAACCTATGAGTTATTGCACTTAACTTAAAGCTCTCATTAGACAAGTCTGTTTGACACTGTAATCTGCAAATTCTACACTGTGTATCTTAGGAAGCAGTGTTATGTTGCAAAGTTAGAAAATTTGCATCAAATGTGTTTACTACAGTATCCTATCCAATCGGCACCATCATATTCAGATTTAGCTAAGCGAGAGCTTTTGATTGAGCACCTACATGCCTATGTTACGATGCAGCGTTAAAAAGTTCGAAAATTTGCATATTGACATTTTGAATATGCAAATTTTTTATGCAAATTTTCTAACTTTCTAACGCTGCGTCGTAACATGGGCATGTAGGTACTCAATCAAACGCTCTCGCTTAGCTAAGTCTGAATATGATGGCCCCGATCGGATTGGATGCTGTAGTAAGCATATGTGACGCAAATTTTCGATTTTAAGCAGTATGGAATCTACTAGAGTTAAAATAACGCAAAGCGGAAGCAAAATCGGCAGCTTCACCTTTTTCCACTCCAAAATCGGCCAATTGTGGGGCAGTACTTCGGCAGGACGATTCAAAGTGGATCAGAAGAGGTGTGGCTGGAGGCCCAGAAGGTATCAAAGCAGTATGGAAGCTACAAGACTTAAAACAATAGAAAGCTGAAGGAAAATCAGCAGCTTCAGCTTCTTCCACTCCAAATCGGCCGATTCTTGGGATAGTACTTCGGCAGGGCATACATGGGCCAGGGGGGTAAGGGGGGTATACCCCTCCCCCTCGGCCGGCCATACCCCCCTCGGCCGTCCAAACATACTCCATACCCCCCTCGCCGGCTAACCCCCCACCCCCCCTCCCGGAGGGAGAAATTTTCGCTTATTTAAGGCAAAATAGACGTTTTTTGGCTTTTTTTTGGGGGACACCCCCCCCCCCCGAGGTCTTCTCCCCCTCCTACCCCCCTCCGGATTTTTCCGGCCCATGTATGCGGCAGGGCGATTTGAAGTGGATCGAAGTGGTGTGCCTGGAAGGAGAGAGCATGTCAAAGAACTACAGAAGATAGAAGAGTGGGAATCGTGGAAAGCTGAAGGAAAATCGGCAGTTTCACGTTCTTCCACTCCGAATCGGCCGATTCTCAGGACAGTACTTCGGCGAAGATCGATGACATCCGAATCATGAGTGGTGGGCTAGATGATCGAAGTGGTTCTAATATGATCTGGAAGGCAGCCAATGGCAGAGGTGGCGTGGAGGCTGAAGACAATTTAGATTCAGTAGAAGGTGCCAGTACCTGAGTGATTTGAATTTGGCGCACTTCTTACTGATGACAAGTCTTCCCGGTTGGTGTCCCAGCACAAAAAGTCATAACAATCGGTCCTGTCATGCGAGGGGCTCATTATTGTGCCAATGAGACAGCAGGCCGAACCCTACATCTAGCCCCATGCAAGAATCAATCATTCCTGGGGGAACAGTACAACAATGGAAAGTACCCTAACTAACAGTAACACCCCCTCCATACTGAATCATTGTGCCAAACAGACAGCAGGGTGAACCATACACCTAGCCCTACACAACAATCAATCATTCCAGAGGGAACACTACAACAATGGAAAGTACCCTAACTAAGGGTAACACCCTCTCCATACTCAATTATTGTGCCAATGACACAGCAGGGTGAACCCTACATCTAGCCTCACCCAACAATCAATCATTCCTGGGGGAACACTACAACAATGGAAAGTACCCTAAGTAAGGGTAACACCCCTTCCATACTCAATCATTGTGCCAACAAGACAGCAGGACCAACCCTACATCTAGCCCTACACAAGAATCAATCACTCCTGGGGGAACGCTACAAAAATGGAAAGTACCCTAAGTAAGGGTAACACCCCTCCATATTCAACTATTGTCGCAACGAGACAGCAGAACGAACCCTACATCTAGCCCTACACAAGAATCAATCATTCCTGGGGGAACGCTACAACAATGGAAAGTACCCCCAAGTAAGGGTAACACCCCCTCCATACACAATAATTGTGCCAACGAGACAGCAGGGCGAACCCTACATCTAGCCCTACACAAGAATCAATCATTCCTGGGGGAACGCTACAACAATGGAAAGTACCCCAAGTAAGGGTAACACCCCCCTCCATCATACACAATAATTGTGCCAATGAGACAGCAGAACGAACCCTACATCTAGCCCTACACAAGAATCAATCATTCCTGGGGGAACGCTACAACAATGGAAAGTACCCCCAAGTAAGGGTAACACCCCCTCCATACACAATAATTGTGCCAACGAGACAGCAGGGCGAAGCCTACATCTAGCCCTACACAAGAATCAATCATTCCTGGGGGAATGCTACAACAATGGAAAGTACCCTAAGTAAGGGTAACACCCCCTCCATATTCAATTATTGTTGCAAGGAGACAGCAGGGCGAACCCTACATCTAGCCCTACACAAGAATCAATCATTCCTGGGGGAATGCTACAACAATGGAAAGTACCCCAAGTAAGGGTAACACCCCCTCCATATTCAATTATTGTTGCAAGGAGACAGCAGGGCGAACCCTACATCTAGCCCTACACAAGAATCAATCATTCCTGGGGGAATGCTACAACAATGGAAAGTACCCCAAGTAAGGGTAACACCCCCTCCATACACAATAATTGTGCCAATGAGACAGCAGGGCGAACCCTACATCTAGCCCTACACAAGAATCAATCATTCCTGGGGGAACGCTACAACAATGGAAAGTACCCCAAGTAAGGGTAACACCCCTCCATATTCAATTATTGTTGCAAGGAGACAGCAGGGCGAACCCTACATCTAGCCCTACACAAGAATCAATCATTCCTGGGGGAATGCTACAACAATGGAAAGTACCCCAAGTAAGGGTAACACCCCCTCCATACACAATAATTGTGCCAATGAGACAGCAGGGCGAAGCCTACATCTAGCCCTACACAAGAATCAATCATTCCTGGGGGAACGCTACAACAATGGAAAGTACCCCAAGTAAGGGTAACACCCCCTCCATACACAATAATTGTGCCAATGAGACAGCAGGGCGAAGCCTACATCTAGCCCTACACAAGAATCAATCATTCCTGGGGGAACGCTACAACAATGGAAAGTACCCCAAGTAAGGGTAACACCCCCTCCATACACAATAATTGTGCCAATGAGACAGCAGGGCGAAGCCTACATCTAGCCCTACACAAGAATCAATCATTCCTGGGGGAACGCTACAACAATGGAAAGTACCCCAAGTAAGGGTAACACCCCCTCCATACACAATAATTGTGCCAATGAGACAGCAGGGCGAAGCCTACATCTAGCCCTACACAAGAATCAATCATTCCTGGGGGAACGCTACAACAATGGAAAGTACCCCAAGTAAGGGTAACACCCCCTCCATACACAATAATTGTGCCAATGAGACAGCAGGGCGAAGCCTACATCTAGCCCTACACAAGAATCAATCATTCCTGGGGGAACGCTACAACAATGGAAAGTACCCCAAGTAAGGGTAACACCCCCTCCATACACAATAATTGTGCCAATGAGACAGCAGGGCGAAGCCTACATCTAGCCCTACACAAGAATCAATCATTCCTGGGGGAACACTACAACAATGGAAAGTACCCCAAGTAAGGGTAACACCCCCTCCATACACAATAATTGTGCCAACGAGACAGCAGGGCGAAGCCTACATCTAGCCCTACACAAGAATCAATCATTCCTGGGGGAACACTACAACAATGGAAAGTACCCCAAGTAAGGGTAACACCCCCTCCATACACAATAATTGTGCCAATGAGACAGCAGGGCGAAGCCTACATCTAGCCCTACACAAGAATCAATCATTCCTGGGGGAACGCTACGACAATGGAAAGTACCCCAAGTAAGGGTAACACCCCCTCCATACACAATAATTGTGCCAACGAGACAGCAGGGCGAAGCCTACATCAAACCACCTATGCCAGAACGTTACAACAATCCAAATTTCCCGCCAAAACCTCCCCATGGTGCGGAAGAAATTTTAATAAACAAAACACGCTTACAAAATCCATAGTGAAACAAACAGCGCTCCCGAAAAAAGTGACGCTCCAACCAACTTTGGGGACCCATAACTCTTGAACCTATTAACCGATTCCATCTCACCCCTCACTACCCCGAGCCCCGATTTTTCTGCTTCTAACAAGCTACTAACCAACAAATTCACAAACAAACCCAGGGAACTTCACCGATGGCAATGCGATTATGCAACAAACGCACTCCTACTGCACGCTCCAGGGTACCTATGCAAAAAAAATTCCTACCACTAGAAAGCCTAATGTTGCCCCATCATGACCCTGGGAAACTTTACCTTCCACAACCTACCAGTGTCCCAGAAATTCGCGCTAAGTACCATTCTTTGGAATGGTCCAGCCCCCCCCCTCAAAAGTCAAACTTTTTTTTTCAATTGCTAATTACTCAAGGCCAATTAAAGCTATCCACCCCTAACTACCAGTACACATCACCAACCTACCTGCCTCACCACACACCAAACCCAAGCCCTCAACATCCCTGTATTCCAGAGTTATTAAAGATTCAATTTTTAAAAATGTGCGCGGGCCCAAGTCTCACATATAAAGGGGAGCGCGAGCGCGTCGCCCTAGTACGGAGAGGGCGGCCCCAAAAGCTAACCTAACTACGGGGGCCGCCCCAAAAACTAAGAGGGCGAGCGCTGGCGCGCTCCCCTCGATAAGGCCGCTATTTCTTATTTCTTATTTCGTAGTGTGAACCGGGCTTAAACGCTCGGGTGGGGTAAGGGGATCTGGCCTTTCTAGATGGGGGAGTAACCGGCAAACGCCCCAAGCAAAAGTATATCTAGTACATTAAAAGTAAAATGTCAATATTCTAGAACAAATCGATAGAGAGCTGACCGAGAAGGAAACGCTTGAATGAAGTTCGAAAAATCGATGGGACGTTTTATCTATGTGCGCTGTGCTGTGCGTTGGTATTTTCCTGACTACTAGTGTTGGCCGGTGTCGTGCTCTGTTTAGGTGGTTTGGTACATGCAGATAAAGTTTTCTGGCTTAATTGTTGGATAATTGTTTTGATGGGACAGCTGTTTAACTCAGCTTCAGTTACTACTTCCTGTTGTGTTCGTGTGCCCGTTTTGACAGTCAAGTTTTGGCTGATAAATAACACCAATTGTTATTTATACCAGTTTGCAGCTGTTATTTGCATTTCAGTTTGTTTGCTTGTGAAGAAATGTTCGGAGTAGGGGCTCAGTATAGTAAGTTGAAGACCAATTTGCGTCTATCAATCAACCGGCTGAAATTGCTGGAGAAGAAGAAAACGGAGCAGGCTCAGAAATCGCGTAAGGAAATCGCCGACTATATTGCTGGTGAACTTTTGCTCTTTCTTCCGTGTGCTGTCAGTGTAGCGTGGTGTAGGCTTATAGAAGAAAACTGTACTGTTGTTGCCATACATGTACAGGGCATCTGCCGACTGGGTGAACTGGGGTCGGGCAGGTCTCCACCCAAATTCGTTTGGAGGGGTACTAAAAGAAGCTCAAAAGTTGCATTTTCTGATAAAAATCGTAAAAAAGCGCTAATTTGGGTGAAAACTGGTAGTTGTTTAGTGATTGGTATGTGTTCAGTAGGAAACATGCTTCAGCACACAAGGAGGACCGAGCTCGCATCAGAGTGGAGCACATAATCAGAGAGGACTACATTGTGGAAGCGTACGAGTTGCTCGAGATGTACTGCGACCTTCTGTTGGCCCGGTTCGGCATCATACAACAGATGAAGTGAGTCCGTTTTTGTTTGCTGTTAATAGTTCAGCTGAGATTCCGTTTCAGGGAGCTGGATGAGGGTATAGAAGAGGCTGTCAACAGCGTGATTTGGGCTGCTCCCAGAGTGGTCACTGATATACAGGAATTCAAAGTGTGTTTCTTTCCCAGTCGTTTGTCGATATCCCAAAACCAAGCCTTTGTTGCATCTCACCAACTCAGTGATAATTGTGCAGTGGTTGGTTTAAAGGTGATTTCCGACCAACTGACTGCCAAGTACGGCAAACCGTTTGCGGAAGCGGCTCGGCAGAACCAACTGGGCAAGGTCAGTCCCAAACTGATGCACAAACTGAATGTACACGCTCCGCCGAAAGTGCTGGTCGAAAAGTAAGTCTGCCCACCGTTCTTTCTTTTAGTTGGGACTCACAAAGAAATTTAGATTTTTTAGTGATCAGGTTTTTGCGGGCGTAAAGAAAGAGGACTGTAAGAGAGGTTCAACCATATATGTATGTAACAGGTTATCCGCCGAAGGGGTTACGGGGATAGGGAAGGGTCTGGTGCCGGCCGGGGCATCTGAACCCAAATTTTGGGAGGGGTTGGGCACTAACAAAATTGCCAGAAAAATCGTCTCGGGGGTCTGGCCTAAGTGGGGGTGGGGGCAGATAACCTGTTACATGTATGGGTTCAACACAGGGTTGGTGCCGATCGGGGGATGGCTTTCAGGGGAAATTTCGGATGTCAATCCATAAACAAGGTTCGTGCCGGTCAGGGGATTTAAAATTTGTTAGGGGATCAGGGGAAGTCATGGGATTTTGGGTTTTGTCAGGGAAAAATTTAGGCGTTACTCCATAAAAGTATGCATTCTGTAGGTTCTAGAAATAGCAATGAATAGTGCCAATAATTTAGTCAATATCAGTGCGTTTCTGAAGGCTATGTAACCTTTCAAAATTTTCTCTTCCTGGTTGGGAAGTGGCACAGCCAGACCGCTTCAAACTACTGAAACTGTTAGTTCCATGCTCAGAATGGTTTTCAAACACGTTTCTGAATCCTGATTTTTCAAAATTTTTCGCCCTGGTCGGTTGTAACAAATGACAAAAGGTGTACGCAGACACCAGTTTTTTGTCAAGAAAGTTCGGATTAGTGACAATTTTTGAAAATGTCGGGATTATTATGGGCTTTTTGTAAGGGAATAACAGGGGATTTTGGATCGCCAGAGCGGCACGAACGCTGATAAAAGTTTGCATTCAATACGATGCAAAGCAGTGCGTTTTAGAAGGCTAATTTTTCAAATTTTTCTCTCCCTGTTTGGGCAGTGGGCCAGCAGACCTCTTCAAACTGAATGTGCTAAAACTGTTAGTTTTGTGTTCGTTCAGAATGCCTTTTAAACGCGTTTTTGAAGGCCAATTTTTCGAAATTTTCTCGCCCTGGTTTGGCGGTGAAAAGAATTTTTGAAAATGTCGGTTGAATGTCACGGGATTTTGTATCGCCAGAGCTGCACGAACCCTGTACATGACAGATTGCACTCAACTCAAAGATGTGCAGTAGTTTTGGAGTTATAAATAAACGTTGAGGGTTTGCCCTAAAATTCTTCTAAAACAGTTATTTTTCGCTCTATCTCCGCCTATAGTTGCTCTTTGGTGGTGATTTTTGAGTGATTTTCAGTGTTCTACAGCCCACCGAATTGGGGCTCCAACCTGGGCCGGAGCAAGCGCCTAACGGCCGATGACCTGTTGCATGTAGGATACTAAAGTTCTACACTTTTTTCCACAAGTGCCTACGTAGTTGCATTACAACTTAAATTAAGCGCACGAAGCTTTCGGCGCCCAAAAATCGATGATAATTCACCTTCCGGAAATCTGTGAATGGGCCTACCGATTTAGGGTAGGACAGAGGCCATTTTTTAATGTATGATAGCTCTGTTTGTTTACCCGGAAGAACAGACTCTTTCCGATGTAGAGAGGAGGGGACGGTGGGCCCATCTACAATTATTAGCGGTTGATGGTTTGTAAGTGAGTGTTCAGGTACATGGTGGAGATAGCGAAGAGCCACGGCGTTGCTTTCACCCCTGACCCAGACGTTATGCGCGAGGACGAGGTGGCCGCCGCCGAGGCCATGTTGATTGACTTTCAGCACCAAGGACAGGTGAAGTCTGTCTTTCTAATTGCGTCCTCTTCACCTTTGCTCTCTGTCTTGCTCTTTATTGTGTGTGTGTGTGTGTGGGTGAGTGATTACTGTAGCTATTTTTATTATTCTTTCAGCAAGGCTACGGTTGGATGTACCCGCAGGTGGGGGCTCAAGGAGCGATGCCGAATTTTCCGCAGCCGCCGGGGGTGCCGCCCACCGACGGAGGACCGCCCAGCTACCCCGGACCTCCGCCCCCTGGCGGTGGCGGCGGCGGCGGCGGCGGCATGATGATGTCAAGTGCACCGCCGCCCGCGCAGCCGTTTAATTACCCTAAAATAACGCAGGTCACTGTTATTAATTGAATTTATGGATTTATTGTGTTGAATTTTCAGTCTGCACCACCTAATCCGTACCAGTCGGACCCGGGCGAGTGTGTAAAGGTGCCATTGAACCCTGACCCTCAGGGTGCTCCGACGGCTCCGACGTCCAATGCAGACACGTTCACTCTACCGACCCTACCGGAGCCGCCTAGCGATTTTCCGGATTCCGGTCCTGATAATAAGCCACCACCGACTGGTGGCGGTTCTGGAGGAACCGGGGACGATTTGGACTTTGATGACTTGACGAAACGGTTTGAGGACTTGAAGAAAAGGCGTTAGAGAGCGAAACCGGTGAATGCTTCTTCTGTGTAACGTTGCTAAGTGCTTCTCATAGTTTATTAATTGTATTTTGCAAACAGTTTGCTGACTTTAATCAGCGGTAGCTGTCCACTCATAATACATGGGCTTACTTACGTACGTAACAAGGGTCCTCTAGAAGAATCTGTTTACTTGAAACAGACTTTTATTCCTGGTTATCAGACCCCACCTATCAAAAAATTATCCGTGACTCCCAAATTCGTATGTGCACTTCTAAGTCTTGACCCCGGACCCAATTTCCTGCTCATGTATGTCTGCTGTCTCTCAATCGGGCTTCTTTCGTCCTATATAAATACGATGCTGATAGAGGCTATGTGGTATTGACGCTCCACTGCTTGATGCAGAAGCCCGTATTATTTAACCTAATGTCTTTTCTAATGAACATACTGTAAAATTTGTGCACTTCTATTAAGCAAAACTTGCGGTTGGCCGGTCTGTCTGTCGGTTATAATAAAATTAAAATATCTTTTGTTCGATTCAACTCTTGTAGTATTCTTTTCTCTTATAAAGTTTTTATTTCAAAGACACGAGTGAGTGAGCTCTAGTAGTTGCCTGGCAAGCCGTATCTTTGCTTCTGTTGCGCTTTTGTCGTGTCGCCGTTTTTCATGTAGAGACCGATGGCGAGCTTCAGTTTGGGCCACCGGCTGCTGAACAGTCTGCCTGTGTTCGGAATCACCAGACCCATCCGACCTTCCACAGTTGGTCTGCAAATCACTTCTTCATAATATTTTAAACTGATCGCCTAGCCCAACCTAAGCAGACCGATGCTCGTTTGAAGTGAACTGATCGATTGCAACTCTTAGAGCCGAGCATTCTCTTGCACCAGACCAGTCTGCACCTAATGGTTAAACCTTTCGAAACACTCTAGTCCGCCAATACCGAAGAACGCAATTTAGTGAATTTAAGCAACAAAAAATCGTTCGCTTTGCGTTGGCGCCTATGTGTTCTTCATGGGTGTTGTTCAACGCCTCTCGGACAGTCATGGGCTAGCATTTCGGCTGAGTGGGGTAGAATTTTCAATTTCTGATTTTGGCCAAAATCAAGGGGTTTTTGGCTTATTTTTCATTAAAATACGCTATTCTGAGCTCATTTACACCTAATCTTATCATAATTTTCTATACAAAATTCTTCCAAAAAATTCCTGAGGGGGTAGCGGCCGGCTGAGGGGGTAGGTCAGAGCAGCCCCCCCTTTGCCCATGTCTGATCTCGGAGTCTTAGGCCAACACAAATGACAGTAGGCGAACAAAACGGGTAGTGTTGGTCTCAATTTTTCCTAGTATTTCGAAAGGTTAAGGAAGATTAATGAAAGCTAACAAAAAAGGTCAGTGGTACCGGTCTCCAGGCATAGTGAGGAGGAGCAGACAGAGACCAGGTAAGAAGCTCCAGAAGTTCTTCATTGCTGCAGCAGCGAGGCTCTCAAGCAGATTCAAATTAACTACTTCTGCCGGCAACTCCGGTTTATATAAAACAGAACTTTCAGCTGTCGTTCGATTTGATTTGCCCCACGCTTCTGCCTCAGGCTGACCTTTGTTTGACTAACGTTGGATGTGGCTACTGCACACAACTGTTGACTTGACAGCCGGATTAGACTGGAGACAACGGTAGCAAATCAGTCCTCTGCTAATCAGCCTACTTGTATTGGCCACTGGCAAGCCACAACAATTGCAGGCCGGAACTAGTAGGTGGGCGAGCAGGAATGTCTGACAAACCGCTCAAGCAGGTGATTAGGTGAAAACTGAGTCTATGTCTTAGTTCTGTGAAGAAACAGGTCATCTGTTGAGGGGGTCTGGCGCTGGCTGGGGGTCTAAGCTCAAATTCTAGGAGAGGGGCTTGAATATTTTAAAAGAAACACTCAAAAATCGCAATTTTGGGCTAAAAGTACAGCTAAAAAGTGCTTTTTACAGGCGATTTTAGCAAGTTGCCAGAATCGGACGGAGTCAGACCCAAGTCGGGTAGGGGAACCCTTCGGAGCCCTCTCTTACATACATATATGGAGGAGGTTAGTTTATGCCTAACCTATATTTGTCTGTCTGTACTGTACGTACGTATATTATATTTGTAGCGTGCATTAGCGCGTTGTTCAGTCTGAATAGCGTACCGCTTCGCGGTACATATCCACTTCGAAAAGACCGAAATTCCGAACCCGCGACATTTACCTGAAACCGAATCACATTTACCTGAAACCGAATCACATTTACCTGAAACCGAATCACATTTACCTGAAACCGAATCACATTTACCTGAAACCGAGTCACGTTTTTTATTCCGAACGCAAAACCGGGTTCGGTTTCTGATTTTTAGGGCAGAGTTTTTTTTTGCCTGAATCTTTCAAAGGTTCGGTTTTTATAAATCCGAATGTGACATTTTGCAGAATCTTTCAACCGAATCTGAGGCGTTTTTTCCGAACCAAAATTGTGTTCGTTTTAGTCGTGTTGGGGTTCACCCCGAACCCAGATTTGGAGGTCACCCGAACCTTCGTTTGGTATGACCCGAACCTTTGTTTTGTTATGTCCCGAACCTTCGTTTGGTATGACCCGAACCATTACCAGAATTGATCCATTTGTTCTCAGAATGTTCTCCGAAAAGTTTGCGCACTATGCACAATTGAATTTGCTGTTTACTTTGCAGGTATTATGACTGGATTTAGCTGCGTATCAGAAAGTTCTGCCTATGTGTTCGGCCATACTATGCACTTTGTGAACACTGGTGTAGTGATACAATGTATGCTATGCAGCTTTTAAGATTCATGTGTTGCAATCAACTAAACAAAAACGGCAAAGACGTCAATAAAAAAACAATTGAATGAACACAGATAATAGCAATACAGAATCAGTACAAGCCAAAACTAATGCCAGCACTTGGCAGAGCAACACAGTTTTGTTGATAGCGCGCGCCTTAGTGAAATAACTAACATCACCACTACGCGTGGGATCGTCAAAGAAAAACTCAACATTAGTGTGAAAAGACCAATCGCAAAACCCCGGGCACAGCCGGATCTGACAGCGAAAACACATGAAACCAGTGTCCTTCCTCCGTACGTGTGCCATGCACATTCCCTGAGTGCAGGGCACTAGTTTGTGCTGATGGTGGTGTTTGAGCCGGAACTCAACTCAATAAAAATTCGGGTGTCTTCAATAAAGATTCGGGTGTCTAGAATAAAGATTCGGATGCAAACGTAGGTTCGGCTTTACCTAGATTCAGGATTGTTGCGGGTTCGGGATTGTTGCAAAAACGGGTTCGGTACAATGATTCCAATTTGGCTTCGGAATTTTTGGGATAGTTTCGGGTGCAAAAATTAAAGGTTCGGCTGACTAGGCACGGGTAGGGTTCGGTTTTTCAAAATGTGACCAAAGATTCGGAACAGCATTTGACGAACCAACCTAGGGGGTTGGACGAACCGGTGACATTTACCTGAAACCGAATCACATTTACCTGAAACAGGATCACATTTACCTGAAACCGATTCACATTTACCTGAAACCGAGTCACGTTTTCCAGATCTACGGATATATCCGTGCGGTTTTTTCGAAGTGGTTAAATATCTAGTGTGTGTATTCTTTTAGCAAAAAACGATTCTTTTGCTTAAAGCACACACCAGCAATGGTCAGACTTAATAGCCGTTTAGAGGCAAAGCGCAGTCCGAATGTGATCAGTTCAGTCAGGTGATGATACAAACGATAGTTGTGCTTGGTGTTCCGCTTTTTTTCTTGATTTATTGTAAACAAAAGTAGTATGTATTTCATTTCACGGTAAACAGTTTGCACGGAAAGTCGTTACAGGCAATCGGGTCAACATTTAGTCCTTCTCCTGCGCAGCCACGGGACACTTCTGTACCATTTGCGTAGGCACACATTCGAGAATGTGTACGATACCCACCTCCACAAGCCTTCGAGCACCGAGTCCACTCACCCCACTGGGTCCAATTCGGACACTTCTGAGTCTGGCAGCTCCGTTTCTCGTGTTGAAGAGGACAGCCTGGATGGGGACACAAGGATCTGCTCCTGCTCTGGGTTCCCCCACCACAAGTTTGGGTGCACGGCGACCACGATGATGGGTAGGTAATGAGAGGACACGGCTTGGTAAAGCAAGTTTCCACTCGAAGATGGTGACCCAAACAACCATCCTTTGGACTGCATTCTCTGGTTCGCTTCCTATTACCTTCACCGCACGTGACTGAGCAGTCGGACCAACCGGTCCAGGTAGTCCATTGAGGACAGGGTGCAGTAGCACACTGTTCGGCCTCTGAGGGACCTCCAGGGCTGCAGGCATTCATCTGTGTACAAGCACGGTTGCGCACACGCTGACCTCCTCCACAAGTCATTGAGCATGTAGACCACTGAGACCAAAGACCCCAATTGGGACATGGCTTGTGGTTGCAGAAAGAAGTCTCTGTGGCAAAGCCATGACATCCATTCTTGATGGGACAGCTGCGAGCTCTGCAACAGTCAGCAATGGTTCAGCTCAACTGTCTGCATCTTACCTGTTACGCTTGCCTACACCACACACTTTGGAGCAGTTACTCCATGACTGCCAAGGAGACCAAGTGTAGCATGGACCTTCATCACAGTTCATAGTTAGCTGTATTTCTCCCTGACAAGTGCACTCTGAATTCTTTCCAGTCAGATGAGTGCAGTGCTTTAGGTCAATCTTACATCTCCGATCTCTGGTTCGTTTGCCTTTGGAGCATGTGACTGAACATTCAGACCACGGATCCCAAGTAGCCCATGCTGGACAGATGAAGATGTTACAATCAGCTGACTGTTCCTGTTCACCTCGACACAGACAACTGGGATCCTCTTTCTTGTCTCTGCAGTGTGCTGTGTCTTTATTGCACTGTCTGCTCCTCTTTTTCTTACCGCTGCCACAGGTGGCACTGCAAGGCTCCCAAGGCGCCCAGTTACCAAACTGTGGACACTGGTGCTCATTGCAGTTCTTGGTTTTGGTTGATTGCCCTTTGCAGATGCAGCTTGGGTTGATTTTGAGCCTGGCACCTGTGCAGAAGGTCTTGTCAAAGTCACAGATCCTCTTGCGAGTGTGAGTTCCTATGCCACAAGACTTGGTGCAAAGTGACCACTCTTGCCAATGTGCCCACTGAGCGCAGTTATGAGTGTTGCACTTCTCTGAGTGACCACTTACACCAGGACATTGACAGGATGCATGGTTGGTGTTGACTGAACAATGGGCACTGTCGATTACGCATTTCCGAGTGCGGTCTCTTGTGCCTGAATAAATCAATACCTGTTAGTTGGACCGTATTGTACTGTACTCCATAGGCAGAGGCAGAGTGATCAAATCACCTGAATCACAATGCTGATCGCAATCATTCCATGATGCCCATTGCGCCCAAAAAGGGCAGCGATGCTGGTTACACTGCTCTTGCTCATATCCTTTTCCAGGACATTGACATGCTACAGAGTTCTTATTGCCTGGCAGCTCACAAAATATTGGATCCCTGTCGCATTCACGTTTTCTCTCTTGTATACCTCCACCGCAAGTTTTGGTACAAGTTCCCCATGACTCCCACGTTAACCATTTTGAACATCTGTATTCTTTACAAGCTACTGTATTGCTGTCGAAGCCTTCACACAGACAAGATGGGTGATCTGCTCTCAAATGACAGAATTGTTTGTCATTGTCGCACTTGCGCTGGCGCACACGAGTACCACCCCCACCTGAACAGATGTGGATCACTGTTTGCATGGACTCTGTGTGTATTTGGGTTACAGTCATTGCTGCATTTGTCCCAGGGTTCCCAAGTAGTCCACTGCGCACATTTATGTGTGTTGCATTTATTGGATTCATATCGATGACCGTCTGTGCACTTGCACAGTGGGTGGTTCTTGTTGTTCCGTTTGCAGAGATGACCATCAGTTATGCAAGCACGAGTGCGAGTCTGGGTTCCTGGAAAAATCTCCAAACCGCATCAGGCAAAGAAAAACTAAAGAATTTCTTAACATACCTCCAGCACATTTTTTGCTGCAGTTGCCCCATGGTTCCCATTGACCCATTTGTGGACAGATGTATGTGTTGCAGAGGTTTATGACTTCACTCAGGCCACAACACTGACAACCATTTGGATCAGTTTTAAGGTTATCTCCAACACAGTATATGGCATCATTATTACACTTTCTGTTTCGTTTTTGAGTGCCAGCCCCACAGGTGGCACTGCACGTGGTCCACTGTGCCCACTGGTCCCACTTAGGACAGGTGTGTGCATTGCATGCTGCCTCTTCGGCTGGCTGACCGTCACACTTGCAAGCTATGCTGTCCTGCCTGTCAGGGGCAGCACAGAACTCAGCATCATGCAGACAGATTCTGTTTCGTGATCGCTTCCCACTTCCACAGGACAATGTACATGAGGTCCAGTTGGTCCATGCAGCCCACATTGCACAAATGTGTGTGTTGCAGGCAATTTCTTCTTCTGGAGCGCCATGACATTGACAGGATGCTGAAAATGCAACATTAGAAGAATAATTGCACCATCACACCAAGTAGACGAAAGACTTACAAACAGACATTTTGTCTGCAAGACAGAACTGAGAATCAGTGAGACACTCTCTGCTGCGCTTCCTCACTCCGCCACCACAACTCTTGTCACATGAACTCCACTGCAGCCAGTCGCTGTAGATTGGGCACTGTTGGGTATTGCACTCTTGCTCTTCAGATTCAGCTCCTTCAAAGCTTATCAGTCGGATTTCGTCAACAACAGAAATTTGCAAAATCTGGACCTTTCTTTCGACATTGGTTAAAGATACTGCAGGTGCGGTGCCTTAACTGTTTTCCTCCTCCACAAGATACACTGCATTCGCACCACTCAGTCCACTCACTGTATTCAGGGCAGGGGATGCTACTATGGGTGCAGGGTCTGGATATTTCTTCTGTCCCTAACTTCGAGCCTCTGTCATCTTGGTAATTGGTGCAGCGTCTCTGTCTAATCTGCTCCCCGTTAACACTGCCACAGGTCACTGAACAGCCAGTCCATGAAGACCACTTGGTGCAGCAGGAACGGGTATTGCATCGCTGCAATAAAGTGAACCTTCGAGCTGTCTGCTAATTAAGCTACACCTTAGTTTGGTGTGCGTTCCCTTCACATTGATTCCCACTGCTGCACCTTCGCTCCCGTTGTTGCACCCCTCCGCCACATTGCAACGAACAACTGCTCCAATTGGACCATTCTTCCCACTGTCCACGGCAAGCTGGCTGACCCAGAAAAGTGCAAACCCTGTGGTGTTCAGCCGTACCTCCCTTGCAAAGATTGGCATTCGTGGCGATACACTGGCGTTTGCGAGATTGCTGGCCTGAATGTTTCTTCCTTAGTTTTGTTGTTGTGCAGTGCAAATCAATGGGTACCTTTGTCCCCGCAAAGCCTTTTACAGTCTGTCCATTCTGACCACGGACCCCACGGATCTTTGCCTCTGAGTTTATCCGATAAATTAATGCTAAAAATTCCAGTTTCCCATTTTGTCGACATGTCAGTTGATTAAACAAATATTCTTAAGTTTTTCTGCGTGTGGGTGGCTATTGAAAAAGTCGTCGGACCAGTTGAGAATATTGGTGTAAACGCGTTCTAACCACATGATATTTTGCATTGAACTTTAGCAATAGAAGAAAGGAAACTTACCCATTCCGGTCTATCTTTCCATCCGGGTTTCTAAGCTTTCCTCTGCCGTGACCTAGAATAAAAAGTAGTATTCAACCTATAGAAAAGTCACACTATTCGAATCACCGTCGAACCTCAGAGCCAATAACAGTGCCAGCATTGTGTAAGAAGTTGACTGACAGAATGCCATTTGAATTTTGTCGAAAATGTTTTTTTGTCAACCCTGTTTGTTTTGTTGTTTGCTAGATTTCCCTGGATGGTTTAAAAGATTATTTAGTTCGTTTGTCTACGGTACGTACCGGTACTGTATGTATGTGTGTAGGCCCAGTGAATGGGTAACTAACAGCAACGTATTTTAAGAAAATGCATGTGGTACAGTAGATAGTATTTGATAAGTGTTGCTGAACACTTACTTACAGAGTTCGCCTACGCAGACAGTGGAGCCCGGAGACGTAGGCGAGGTGGAAAGGTGACAAAAAACAGAGAAGAGGACAAGAGAAGGAAGTAGTAGAATAGGTGGCATTTTTAGGATAACAAAATCAGTCCAACTATTACAGAAGTGGCAGGCGCTCGATATGCACTGCCATAAATCTGCTTGCGAATCGCCTAAAAAATATTGGACCTGTTCAGATGAGATTTATATTCTCTCTCGCCGCAAACTATGATCGATTCTTAGGCTATGTTTTTTACAGAATCAACGCAAAATGTTTCGCACTGCAAAAGTAGAAACCAAACAAGCTAAAGAAACTATAAGTACATACTTTCGCACATGAATCGCGACCAGACTACTCTCATAGTCGTGCAAGGAGTGTATTTACGTATAGCGTTTCAAAATTTCTGACGCTTTATACCACAAGCACAAAACCAAGCAGCACATTTCACACAGTCACAGCAGCAAAGGCCCATCTCTTAGAAATTTTCCTTTCGGTCACATTCCACGTATCTAAGTCGGCGTCGTATATCTCCACAACATCAGCGTATTTCAGAGGAATGCCTCCAAAAGCCAACAACTGGCCATTAAAATTAATCAGCGAAAATTGTCGTCTGGGGTGGTTCATCGCGGCCACGAAGACCCACTTATCGGAGGTCGGTACGTACTTCTCGCACGCTTTAGATCCCTCCCTTTCTTTGCCGATTCTGACAGCTCCGCACAGATAAATCTCTCCATTTAGCGTGGCAGAGGGACACGTACTGCGGCATTTGATTGGCGGGAACTGCGCCTGGTCGAATTTGACCCACCTGCGCAGTTTCGGAGTGTATCTTTCGACCGAGTGCAGCGGACGACCGTCGTTGCCGTGACCGCCGATCACGAACAGAAACAAATCGTGCACGGCCGCGGCCACTGCACCACTTCGGGCGTCGTTCATGTCTTCAATCCGTTGCCAGGAACCCTTGGCTGGGTCGAGAGTTTCGCATGTGCGCAAGGGATAGGGATGCACACCAACTGTAAATAAATCAGTTCATAATTAGTTGTGGTACATGCCATGAGCGCAGAGTACTGTGTAATTTGTGGTTGAAAAGGTATCAGTTCAGTAGTGAGGGTATGCCATACACCCTATTTACCAAAGACTAGCGAAAGCTTGAGCCTTAGGTCTGAGAAACGGAATGACAGAAAGCCGGTTGCTGCGGATTGGATGAGGTCATGTAACAGGTCATCCGCCTTTAGGGGAGGAGTGGGGATCTGATGCCGCAAAAACGGAAAAGTGCTGCTAATTTTATTGCCTGAAATTCTCAACGAATCGCATAAATTAACAAAAAAATTATTTGCTGGAAAAACCGCAAATGGAGGTGGGGAAAAATCGTCTCGTTGGGTGGGCATTTAGCCTATAATGGGTGTGGGGCAGATCCTCAGACATCCTATTGGGACATCCTCAGACATGTAATAACATGGATGATTGGGAGTAGTGTTCATACTGTACCTTTTGAACAAACTGATTCTGTCTGACTGATAAGTAATTTTTGATTTGTTTGTGTGACTTACGTTGTGCGGTGCCACCACAGACATACAGCTTGCCATCAACAACCGCAGCGGCGGCTGCCAATCTCTTCGTCTTCATGGGAGGTTCCTGAATCCACTGGGAATCAGAATCAAAACCGACTTCAATGCTCTCTACAGAACTCAAAGGTTCTGTCAGTCCTTTGGCAAAACCACCGCCGATGTAGATTCGGCCGTTGAGCACAGCAGCGAAGTGAAAGCGACGTGGTGTGCGCATGTTGGGCGGGGCTGGTGGAATGTCAGCAAACTTTTTCTCGTCGTCGCTAGGCGGGTTGTATGTTTCGGTCGAGTCGGATACAAAAGTTCGGTGACCGTCTTTGTGTAGAGTTCCACCCAACAGTAGAATGTAGGACTTTTTTGCTTCGTCGCTCGATGGTGCTGCATCACAGCTGCAAAATACTGACTGCTACAGATTCCATGTTGGGTTGTTGTGTTCCTTGTTTGTATGCAGTAGGAACAAATTTGCACAAGCGTACTTTGAGTACAGAACGGGTTTCTATGTGCATGTGTATGTACATGTACAGTATGCATTAATTCTACGTTAATTTACTTGTAAAGTGATCTGATTTTGAACACGTCCATTTCAGTGGGAGCTTCCCGGTTGCCCATCAGAGCGTTGTTTATGTCTGGATCCACTTTAGCAGTCATCACAGGCCTTCCTCTGCCGTAAAGAAAGCGCTCGTAATGCATTATGCTCCTGCATTTTGGTCCATAGTCCTTTTTTAACGAATGAACTGGTACTTACTGGTAGTCGTAATCGCCTAAAAGTTTCTGTTCGATCTTCATTTCTTCAGCTTTCATGAACTGAAATTCGTGCCCATTTTGAGTTATAATTTGCTTGTTGATCTGGAAAAAACATGACGAATTTTGAGCATATTACTTTTAGTCAGTCTGTTACTTACGGTGATGAAGTGGTCGCGGTCGTTCCTGGATTGCTCGTGGAAGAAGCCCATGGCATGCATCAGCTCGTGTACGATGGTGCCGTGCTTCCAACAGCGACTCGAACTGCTGTCCAGATTGACTTTGTGCTCTCCTTTCCCCGGTCGTCTCCCCAAATAGTCCGTCACACAACTGAAAACCATACGTACTGTGCTGTGAAACACCTGCTTCCGGAACAGTTATACGTGGAGTAATACAGGGTGTCTCAAAAAAAATGATCACATTTCTTTTTACTGCCATTTCCGCAAATTTTGACCAAATAGGTGCCAAAATTCGGGGAATTTTATGTGTTAAAGTTTGGTGCACTAGACTTGACTCATTCCCGAGAAATTTAAAAAAAAGTGAAATTTGTTAAATCAATAGTGAAAGCCGGTCGCCGAAAAAATGATCACATTTCTTTTCACTGCCATTTCCGCAAATTTTGACCAAATAGGCTGAAATTTGGCCTATAGGTACCAAAATTCGCGGAATTTTATATGTTAAAGTTTGGTGCACTAGGCTTGACTCATTCCCGAGAAATTTCAAAAAAGTTTAATTTGGTAATTTCAATAGTGAAAGCCGGTCACCGAAAAATGGAAACATTTCCTTTTCCTGTATCTTTCCTAATTTTTGTCGGAATTGGATGAAATTGGGAGTGTAAACGCAGAAGTTCAGGGTAATTCGAGTGTTAAAAGTTGACGCATGAACTCCAAAGCTACGGTTAGAGTTTAGGCGATAATGTAATGTAACGTTTTTTCGGTGACTGGCTTTCGCTATTGAAATTACCAAATTTCACCATTTTTGAAATTTCTCGAGAATTGGTCAAGCCTAGTGCACCCAACTTTAACACATAAAATTCCCCGAATTTTGGCACCTACGGTCTAAATTTCAGCCTATTTGGTCAAAATTTGCGGAAATGGCAGTAAAAAGAAATGTAATCATTTTTCGGTGACCGGCTTTCACTATTGAAATTACTAAATTTCACGTTTTTTGAAATTTCTCGGGAATGAGTCAAGTCTAGTGCACCAAACTTTAACACATAAAATTCCCCGAATTTTGGCACCTATGATCCAAATTTCAGCCTATTTGGTCAAAATTTGCGGAAATGGCAGTAAAAAGAAATGTGATCATTTTTTTTGAGACACCCTGTAGATATAACAGATCAACTCAACAGAAGACAGAGGTTGAGACTAAGCCAAAAATCATGGAGAGTACAGTAGAGACTAAAAATCGTTAAAAACACAGTTTCGGGCTAAAATTCACTAAAAACACTATTGGGGCTTAAAAATGGCCCAAAAATGTTTTTTAGTTGTGAGTTGAGTTGTAGTTGGAGGAGGTGGAAAAATCGTTTTTGTGCAGGGAGTTTCTTATCCCAGCTCCCTCTAACATGCATGCTTGTTGGGGCCCTTTCCGGAGGAGGTAGAAAAGAAAAGATCAGCCGAAATGAGCTAGACCAATAGAATGTGTATAATATTTCAAAGCCCTCTCCTAGCTTTCCAAGTTCCCGGGTACGCCACTGAATGTTTATGATAGGCATACGTGGTTAGACGTATCCAGGCTACAACCTACCGACGGCTACAAAGAAGGGAGTGTTACCGGGTTCCACTGTCGGTAATGTAAAGGTAGTCCGTATCGTACGGCTGTTTCTTTACGAATCGTATACATGTTTTTTTGATGAAGAATTTTATGGCACAGCCAAGTTTCAGTTTCTGTCGCGCGTTTAGCGTATTTTCGAACTCAGAGGGAACTCTGACTTTACCACCCAGGTTGTCGTGTTGAGGGGGAAAATCAGGCCACAAATGCAGCTCCTTTCCAACCACACTTTCTAGTCCGGCTCCAGGCTCCGTCAAACTTATAAGGTCGTCTCGCTCCGACTCATCGGATTCCGAAGCATCGGGGACGGCGTCTTCCAGTCCCAGAACCTTATCGCACTGCGCATTCTCTATCTCTGCATCTTCAAACCAACTGACTTCTTCGTTGGGATCGGTTGTGGTAGCGGGAAGGTCAATAAAATTTTGACATAATGAGAGTGAGAACACAACCATCAAGGGCCCAGTTGATTTGAACATCTTTGTCAGCACTTATCGCTGTTTCGTCTCTTTCCGCCGGAAGTCTACGTTTCAATAGCGAGGCGTCAGGCGCACTGCAATGGTAGAGGCTAGTTTATCTGAGTTTAGCGAACACAGGCTGTTTACGCGCTACATAAACGTGGGCGTGTACCAGCTGTTTATTCCGTTGCTACGCTCCGAATTTTAAAACTTTCACAACCGCAGCATTGCTGAAACAAACACCAAAACGAAGATTGAAAACTCACCGCCGCAGTGTGTTTGACGCATTTTAAACAATACAGACGTGCATAAACTGGTAAACATAGCCTGCGGTGTGATTAAGAGCCAATGCACGTAAAAAGGGTAAAACGCCTGGAAGACATGTAAAGTAGCTATGTCAGGGATTTGGACCAAGTGGTGTTTTTTAGTTAGTATAAGAGTAGAAACGACCACATGCGAGATGGTTTTTGCATATTCCCCCATACAGCAGAATTATAACATTTTTTGTGATTTTTGCTCCAAAAATCGTTTTTTACCCATAACTTTCTAACCAGTGGTCCAAATTGAACCGCGAATACATCAAAAGATGTGTCTTTCTTTGTAGAATCTCCTGATAAAATCTCAACTCTATTGCATTTTCCGCTTTCGAATTATTCGCGAAAAATCGGTCAAAAGGACCCCAACTTTGAGGTCATTTTTCTCGCTTGGAGGTGCCTACCTAGAGGCGTCATCTAGTGGACCTAATAGAGCAACACCTGTACTATAAGAATGTAAGAAAATTATCATGGGCATTTTTGATTTGCGCGAAAAAATTGAGCTCAAAATTTCGAAAAGTGTCAACACTTTCTATAGAGTGTATCTACGTTTTGTCGCTATGTAAGCAGATATGTTATGTTTTTTGAAGCTGTTTACGGCTAGTTCAGCGAAAGGAAGTGACGTGAGTTTTTGTGTATGCTTCTTGTTCACGTTTTGCATATTTCTGCGTGATGAACCATTCCTTAGGTATGCCCTTGGGCCGAAAGTTTCGGTCCGGCCGGTTTTCTTTCAGAAAAAGTTGGCTGCAAGAAAATAAGAAAGATTTGGGACAATTTTTTGGTTATTCTACATACTTTCTACATTTTCGAAACCAGTTGGGATCTTAGCAGGCGTATATTTTTTAACAAAATCATGGAAAACCAAACTGAAAATCTCGTAATTTGTGAAAAGTGTTAGCAAAAACACTACAACGCATATGGAATTCTTAACTGTACTATAGGCCAGAACATACATACATAGAAATCAGCTCTATCATAACAACATTTTATATACAGGTCACCCGGGGCCGATCTGAAAGCAATGCCCAGCCAGGCGGGTCCAGAGCTGTGCCGCCATTAGATGGCGACTACGTGCCGCAAAGTAAAAAGTGTGTTGTACACAAAAAGCACACTGAAAAGAAACTGAGCTAACCTATTCCTTGGTCGGGTGCCAGGGTCAACTTTATAAAGCGATCACTAACAGAACACAACTGGTAATTACGTACTATGATTGGATCTTGGCTAAAAGCTTGCACAAAGCAATAAGTCAAAATATTCGCTTAGGATACAGTGGGCAGGTATTGAGAAAGTACCTAATATCAGGTACAGGTATTTCAAAAATACCCAATCAGGTACCAGGTATAGGTAGGTGTTCACAAAAATACAGGTATCAGGTATCAGGTATTTTGTTTAAAAAAGTTACAATCCAGATTTTAGCCGAAAAATCGCTAAAATACCAATTTAGGCTTGAAAGGCAGCTAAAATCAGTTTAGGTCGTTTTAGGATTTTTTCGTCATTAATCTGCATAAAATGCTAAAAACACGCTTTCAAAAATTATTGTATGCTTGCTGAATAGCTTTGCACATCCATCTCTGGCATACATGTAACAGGTCATCCGCGGATGGGGGGAGGGGGGTTGGGGGGTCTGGCGCCGGCCGGGGGGGTCTGAGCCAAAATTTTGGGGGTGGGGGTGGGCACTAAAAAACGCTCAAAAATCGAGAAAAATCGCAATTTTTGGCTAAAAATTGCCAATTTGGGCTGAAATACAGCTAAAAAGTGCTGTTTTGCAGGCGATTTTGGCAATTTTTGTGTGTGAAAGTGTAAAAAATTGCAAAAATTTGCTCGAAAATTTACTTGCCAGAAAATCTGAGGGGGGGTCGGTGAAATCGTCTCTGGGGGGTCCCCATCCGGGGGGGGTCTGGCCTAAGTCGGGTGGGGGGGCAGACCCCCCAGACCCCCCTGTTACATGTATGATCTCTGGTGGTGTTGATCTTTGCCAGCCTGAGAAAAAGCTTCTTGTAAACCCTTTTTACCAGCATGTCCCTCAACCTCTACTCACTGGCTTACCCAGATTTTGCGAAGGAAGTGTAACCTTTTTTGAGATTTCTTTCTTGTTCGGTCAAGTTATACAGGGGCGAGAAAATTTTGAAAACTAACGTTAAAAATCTGTTTTAAAAAGCAGTGAGTACAAAATTAGCAGAAAATAGCGTTTTTCGCAGACTGAAAAGGCCTGGTTGGACCGCGGTCCAATCAGGGCGGGAAAATTTGAAGATTTGGCTTTCCAACACGCTTTTTAATGAACAAATTTGTCTTAAACTACCATTTAATACCATTTGTTTGTACCTGATACCTGTACCTGTTTCAGACCAAAAATACCCAAAATCAGGTATAGGTACAGTTAAAAAATGCCCGATCAGGTATCAGGTAGGTATCAGTTGGGTATTGCAAATCTACCTGATAATCAGGTACAGGTACACGTACCTGATCCACAGTAGCTTAGGAAGTTTAGCAACGATTAGCGTACTGTACTGTCACCGTGTTCGAATTCAAGCTCCACCTTGTCAATCGAAAGGAATCTGTCTGACCAGTTTTCTTCCAAAAAAGAAGCATTTACTGCACAATAGGAACGCACTGGATTCAATTCTTACTGAACGACTGTATTTCAGACTCTCAGACGCTCCCAAAAGCGCTATGTATGCTTTGATTAATGCAAAAATGCGGGGAAACCAATGCTCAATTTTGGCACTTTTCGAAACTTTGAGCTCAATTTTTTCGCGCAAATCAAAAATGCCCATGATAATTTTTTTACATTCTTATAGTACAAGTGTTGCTCTATTAGGTCCACCAGATGACGCCTCTAGGTGGGCACCTCCAAGCGAGAAAAATGACCTCAAAGTTGGGGTCTTTTTGACCGATTTTTCGCGAATAATTCGAAAGCGGAAAAAGCAATAGAGTTGAGATTTTATCAGGAGATTCTACAAAGAAAGACACATCTTTTGATGTACTCGCGGTTCAATTTGGACCACTGGTTAGAAAGTTATGGGTAAAAAACGATTTTTGGAGCAAAAATCACAAAAAATGTCATAATTCTGCTGTATGGGGGAATATGCAAAAACCATCTCGCATGTGGTCGTTTCAACTCTTATACTAACTAAAAAACACCACTTGGTCCAAATCCCTGACATAGCTACTTTACATGATTTTACCCTTTTTACATGCATTGGCTCTTAACATGAAATACATATTCGAACGATTCAATTGGTAACAGTTGTTGACTCAGTGCTTTTTCGTGAGAACGAATGAAAGTTGTTTGGATAAGCGGACAGATGTACGTACGTCTTAGATTGAAGAATAAATAGATAGTTCAAATCTTATACCCAATTGACGCAATGCAATGACGCAAGCACCGGGTTTTATACAGAGAAAATCTGAAATATGTAGAAGAACTTGATTGAATCATTCTACTATAATTGAAAGATTTCGGTCACCACTGAATCGGCGAATAGCTGTTCTCTTCGTACCATAAATATGCCTGAGCACAACCAAAAGACGGTAATCAGGTTACAGTCAAACAGTTTTCGGGTGTTGTCTGACAGAGAAAAAACGTATGCCCAAGTGATCACAGAGTTGTCTAACCGTAACAATTGTTCTATGACAATGAATTACGGTAGCTATTACAGCCAAGCTCTTGAGAATGAAAAATTCCAGCACCGGGAACTGTATCGACGCAGCAGCGCAGCCAATATACGTCAACAAGAGTGGATTAAAAGCGCGAGGAGTACTGTCGCACATGCACGACACTACTTGCTGCCACTGCAAGTATAGTACAAAATTAGCATACAACGGTAACTGTGTGTTTAAAACGACGTACAGTAATATCGGAGGCAAGCACAGCCAGCAGCCATTGAAAACTACGCGGATCTTCTTCCAGCACGTAATTTCGTGAGAAAATGGCCCAAATTAAAGCAGCAGTAATTAGCATAAGTGGATCAATCAAAGCAATGGACGCCTTCCAGAGGCGGTCCACGTTAAAATTTCGTTCACCCGCGTTTCTGTAAACTTGCAAAGGTGCTATACAGTAGGAAGATACACAGTAACTCACTTGACGAAAAAGTAAAACAACTGCATATAGGAGAATCCCAACGCTGCAACTAAAACAGAAAATTTGTACTGTACTGCAGGTACGGTGCGCAAATCTTTACCGTATATAAAGTACTCCACTATTCTCGCGTTGCTGCCAAAATATATACCGTCGCATTGCCACCACCAGGCACCTCCTCGAACAAAGGTATGCAGGTACATACCAGCAGAAACCTAAAACTGAACGTTTTTCACAGTCTCAGAAAGAAAGATTACGTATTGGGCGATGTCGGAGCTAACAGTGTAGTAGAGGGTGCCGGTGAGGTGCTGAAGCCAAAAGGATACTGTAACTAGTGACTGTGTACAAATGATCAGCATCAATTGACGCCAGGCGTTTATTCTGAAATGAATGCCTGTTGTACTACGTCCTTCCAACTCAATTGACTGACCCGTATATTCCTCTGCCGAATAACGAAAACACGCCGGCTAAAAGAGGCATGCAGAGTCTCCAACTGTCCGTTCCGTGGTCTAACAGTTCTCCGACCGCACTGCAAGCGCCGATCCGTCTTGCCTGCTTACCATCCATGGCATCTGTAAAACCAGTGCTCAGGTATTCACAGTCACAATCAACGCTTTTCCTGTAAAACTCTCGACTGCTGGTTAGATCCGTTCCCATAAAAATATCCACCAGATATACAACACAGCCGTCAGATCCGCTGTCAGGTCAACGAAAAAGGAACTGGCTTAAAAGCTGCGGTAGTCAGTTTATCCCACTATATCCGTTTGTAGTAGAAACCTACATACGTATGTAGTTGTTTAGCCTAATCCTAAATGTCAAGAAAGGTGAACAAGCCCTAAGCCTAAGAAGGAGAGGAGCACAAGTCTGAATACAGTCGGGAGTTATTTCTGTTTTAATAGTATTACGGAATCGGCGCCCCGGTGCGTGTAGCGAAGCGCAACCAAAATGCAGGTAGCATTTTAGCGTGATTTGCAGAATTGCGCACCGGTAGGAACCTGGTGTACATAGTACGGACACCATAAATACCGTATTTTTTCACTAATAAGCACCAAAATCAGACCACCTGGGCTTATTTTAGGCTTATCTAAGTGCAAAAAAGTAGTTAGTTTACCTAACAAATTGCAGCAACAAATAACAACTGCGCAGAATAGCCAGACCCAGTTGGGAATCTGTTCATTCCACAATTCGAATGCCGAGGAGTACATGTACCAGTCAAAATAGGCCAGCACAAAATAATTGACCAATGACAGAACCAAGGTAACAAAGGTAAGCAGATTCGGAGCCAGCCAGACTGGAAGTTGCTGAAAGAAACAGACGTATGTACGTATGGTATGTATGTATATATAAATATATAGTGTTTTCCATTGTCGAGTTTTACCTGCACAAGTTTATCGACAAGAGGCATAGCAAAGTCGTTGTTCCAGGGGTTTGGGTCCACTGATTTGTACTGAAATCAAGCACGTTATGCATTGGGGTTGCAGTGCCTGACCCGAAGGAGTGTTGGTCTAGTACGTATTATTTGTAGAGTACAAGGAACTATGAGGATATGTACCTTGTGCTTACTGCATGATTCTAATTGCGGTTGGCTCAAGTACTCGTACGACAACAGATACTTTCTCATCGCACACACATAGGAAACAACTCTGAATTATTGACCGATTTGCACATAAAAATAGAAAACCTTTAATTAAGCCAACCTGTTCTTCCAGCTTTTCTGTTGAACTCGTAATTCCTTGAAAGCGTTCATTTCAACGCAGGATGCCATTAATCTAGGCAGGTTCTGTCTCTAAAAAGGCAGAAAAACGATAGACTTAAAGTACTATACAGCACACAGTAAACTTGACAGCGAAAATACGCAACCGCGCTGATTCACACAGTTGTTTTTCACATTAGAACAGACCGAGATCAGAAAGTTTATACCAACTCATCGAACTCATAACAATCCAGATCATCCAATTGCAGTAATTGTCATAAAGATTCATCGCTATCAACAGTAGCAGGGCGTTTAGCTCTTAATTGGCCAACTGCTTTCACAGTGTGAGGGTTTCCGAGCATCAAAAGGCAAGGAAATGCTAGTCCGAGCAAATGTCCGATTGTTTGAAGGACAGGCGCAACGTGCGTAGACACAGTCAAATAAGGCAGTAAAGCTAAGAAACAGAATATGACAAATTGAATAAAGCCCAGAAAGTACATGCAGCACATTTGACGTCGCGAGCTGTACAGTTCCGAAGTGCCCAGACTCTCCCGACCAGGTTTGGCAGCTGAAACTAATAATTGCACTCGATTACAATACGATTTGATTAATTTAACAACACGCTGGGGTACGCTGAGCAAAGGACGTGCTCTTAAAAAAAGAGAGAGGTCCTAACCATGACAGTTAAAAGTTCTGACTTTGTACCGACTCACCAAGACAAGTGCCAACGGATGCAGAAATTATCTGAGCCAAACCGAGCAAACCGCAAACGATGTACTCCACTAGAAACGACCATCCGGGTAGTCCGAAGGCCACTGCCCACTCTACCGGACACCTGGTCAGTACCTGCTCGGAATCGAATTGCAGAAGTCGGGAGTGAACAGTGGACACTCCAATAATGAAGAGCAGAAAAGCTGTGCAGTGCAGAGAAAGTATCAGACAGGCGAGTTGTCTAAGTCGGAACCGTCGTTTGTACCAGGAAGGCAGGCAGAGTTCCAGTAAGACGTCGATCTGGGTGCCCATATAAGCTGCTGGCAGTTGGAGCACGGCCAGTAGATACAGCAGCCCAACCGTAGTGCAGGAGACCAAATTAACTGCAAAATAATGCTTGAGTAAGTTGACTTATATGCTCAGTAGTAAACTATGCATTCCCGTTACTAACAGTACTTTGTGATCTCATTCATAATATAGTCAGGCACCTAGCGCCGTTTATGGTATTGCAACCATACATACGATACGATGCGACACGATGAGGCGGAGGTACCGAAGTCCTACAATCAGGCCTTACAGCCCAACCTTGCACGTACGTATGTACGCCGAGCGTGCTGTATAACCCCTCTTTCACTGCCCAGCCCAGTCACTAGCTTCCAGCATACTTGCATCAGAATGCGTCGTCCAGTGCGGCGGGAAGTCGGGCAGAAGCCCAACCAGGCCACTTTAAACTACTAAAACTTGTAATTTCTGCTAATTTTAAAACTTATAATGCGCGCGTTTTTGAAGGCTAACTTTGCTAAATTTTCTTCGGGGATGCACTTTCAAAATTTTACACCCCTTTGCAAAATTCTGGATACGCCACTGTACGATACCGTTACCATATATGATCAGCGCCCACGTTCGGCCTCTGTGCTACCACTACTGTGGATCAGGTATACTTGCACCTGTACCTGATTATCAGGTAGATTTGCAATACCCACCTGATACCTACCTGATACCTGATCGGGTGCTTTCAAACTGTACCTACCTGATTTTGGGTATTTTTGGACTGAAACAGGTACAGGTATCAGGTACAAACAGAAGGCATCAAATGGTAGTTTTAGACCGATGAGTTCATTTAAAAAAGTGTGTTTCAAGACTAATTTTTCAAAATTTTCTCGCTCTGGTTGGGCAACGGCCCAACCAGGCCCCTTCATACTACAAAAACTGAAAATTTCTGCTAATCTAATACTCAGAATGCCTAAAAGCGTTTTTGAAGGCAAATTTTTCAAAATTTTCTCACCTTCTAAAATTTTTTGCAAATTTTCGCCATTGCGCAGAGGCGAAGACAAATGAGAAAAAACGCCCGAAAAAGGTGTTATACTTCAAGGTCTTACTCTGACTAGCGTAGATCAACACAACCATAGATGAATCTGGAAGCAATTACGTACTGTACGCACCCTTGCGATAATTTTGATAACAGACTTTTGGCATTTTCTGCAGTTTCACAACGAAAAGCTTCTATTATGACTGTAACTAAACTTATTTTAGCTGCCTTTTGAACCCTAAATTGGCATTTTGAGCGATTTTCGGCTAAAACCCGGATTTTAACTTCATTGACAAAATACCTGATACCTAATACCTGATACCTGTATTTTTATGAATACCTACCTGTACCTGATACCTGATTGGGTATTTTTCAAATACCTGTACCTGATACCTGGTATTGGGTACTTTCTCAATACCTGCCCAAGAGCTACCACCACATAAATGGTATCTGCACCATGTATGGTACCCAAACATACGCATGGCAATGGGTACCGGTACCATACCACTACCATACTATATGGTACGAAATCTGAAGGTAGTAGTGGTACCATTTATGGTGCCAGTACAGATACCAGTACCACCAAAGTAGGGGCACCACAGTGGCCGAACCGAACGTGAGGATACTGTATGTATATAGTACCACCAGAGTTCCTGACCGTGGCAGTACCCTATATGGTACCACTACTAGCCTACGTAGGTACGTACGTTACGTACAGGTCCCATACATGTGTAGTACCAAAACAATAAACGGCGTCATGTGCCTGACTGTAATACTGCACTATATCGAGTCGAGTCGAGAGAGTGAGGTTTGAAAAGACCAAATGTCTGTGGTACACAACATAGTGGAGAAAAATTGACGAAATTATATGTAACTTAGGTAGTTTAGTATCTTTACTAATTTACTCTCACGTAATTTCGAAGCGATGTGTGTATTGCTGTCGCTGTGGTGGTACGCTTAATTGAGCGATCCTGTACTTTAAACAGTACGAGTAGTAAGAAGAGCAGTGGGTAGTACATTGTACTTACCTTCTAGGCTATGTAGAGTCCAGGGAATTTTCAAGCATTGTGCCATACAGTGTGTAAGAACATAAGACACCAGAGCCCAGGCCTTGTTCTCTTTTCGATACCAGCCAACTTTTCCGATCAAGACAACGATTAGAACTGCTGGAATTATAGACAAAAAGCTGCAGATGAGGCCAACAAATTGCACCCAGGCAGGAAGGATCATTTGGCAGGATGTAGAGAGGTCAGAGAATACACGAATTGGAAGTTTAGAGATGCGAGAAATTATTCTTAGGTACAGAGCGAGCCAACACAAGACACTTTTAGGTTTTAAGACAGAGTGTACAAGGAAGTCCCATGCATGCGCGGCACTCAAATTCTGGTTTTGCGTCAACAACCGACCAAACACCCACACTCGTTAGAAGTGGAACAACCACGGTCGCACTCAAAATTGCATGCCCAACCCACCCCACCACTAGGCTACCCATTACCCCTGCACTCTGTAAAAGTGGTAGAAACATCGTTAGCCATACGCAACTAGAGATTTATTGAAATAAACAAGATTCATCCACCATAACAGCGGAATCTGTCAGACTGTACTTGGTAAAATTGAACTGTTATACAGCATGAGGCAAGACACACTTTTTGAGATCAGTTATCTAAAATTATAATTATGTACAATACGTTATTTTCTGATTGATGGGCGTAGTCAGGGCATGGCGATAGCAGCAAATCCAAATCTGGAACTCTTGGTCTGTTCCACAAACTCCCATCGCTTTTTGCGGGCGTCGTACCTTTCTACAGTGCCAGAGCCACCCAACCCCATCAGCGCATAAAGCTGGTCGTTAAAGTTGACCAATTTGAACTGTTGTCTGGGAATACCCATTGCCGCCATTGAAGTCCAGCGGTTATCCTTAGCACTGTACTTGCTGCAAGCTCCAACATTGCTCGATGTGGCCCCACAGACCACCAGCTGATTCTGAAACGATTCCGCAGCCGGCGCCTTCAATCTTTCGTCCATCGATCTACCGAGGCTCCACTTGTTCTGGGAAGAGTGGAACTTTTGCAAGCTGGTCGTCCAGAGATTAGATTTGGGCATCCGTCCACCGATTATGTAGAGAATGCTGTCCTGCACAGCTGAGGCGGGCAGCACTCTCTTTAATCGCATAGGAGGCATGGACCGCCAAATCTGCATTTTAGGGTCGAGTGCTTCGCAGGACTTTTGCAGAATGGTCTTGTTGTTACTGGCAACGTAAACGCCACCACAAACCACAAGTTTGCCGTTTAGGACGGCCCCGGTGGCTCCGCCCCTTGGAAAGTTCAGTTTAGCTCCTTGCCGCCAAACATTGTGTATAGGATCATAAATGTTGCTCTCGATTATGTTCAAATGTGCGCATTTCTCCACACCCGAGGCGCCAGCCGTGTAGATATTCTGGCCTATCAGACCCGCGGCCGCTATCCAGGTTTGACAAGCATTTTTGAAGACTTCTTTCTGGTTTGAGTGGATCTGATAATGAAGGTGTGGGTGGTCTGGATGGTAGGACTCGAGAGGAGTAGCTCCGTCTAGTATCAGAATGACTGTATGTCTGTTGTTGGCCTGGTTCCGGACCTGTTGGTTGCTCTCCACTGATAAAGATTCGTGGATTACTGGCTCCGTTTTGACACAGCCTGAAAATTACATAATTGGTATCAATTAGCTTTTGTTTGGAGGTTATTTTTAGATATAACAATTCCAAGAGCTTACATTCTTTGTAGAGTACATTGATCTTCCAAACATCCATGGCAGTCGGATTGTTTCTGTTGCCCATTTTTCCGTTGTTCTCTTCAACTGGTGCCATTTTAGCGCTCATGCTAGGTCGCATGAACAAGTCTCTGGCGTAATGCATAACAGAAGCGTAGTCGTACTGTCCCACCATCTTGACACCTTGTCCCAGTTGCTTCACCGTCTTGAATTGGTCATGCCAGTGTTTGGGAATGTTTTCCCAGTGAATTCGTACGTATTTGTCGCGGTCAGAACGCGCCTGAAAAACATCTTTTCTTTTCATAATGTAACGTGCATTTGTGTATATCCCTAGAACATACAGTACATGTAACAAACGGGTTTGGTTGGGGAGTTCCCCTCTACCGGGTATGGGCAAGCAAACCTCCCAGATCGGAACGACTTTTTTCGGAAGCAATTTCAAGGCTACGTAGTTTTTTGCAATTTATTAATTTCAGGCAAAAGATCGCAAAAATAGCTTGCTTCCATACGTGTAACAGGTCTGGGCTGGCGTGGGGGAGGGGGTTTCCGTCAGGTGGGAGTCGAAAGGCATTTTTGCCCAGAAGGGGGGGGGGCAAAATTTCAAAAAGCTCCGAAACAACTGGAAATACGTTTTTAGCACGGTTTAGTTCAGTAAGGAGGCTAAAATCGCTATTTTAAAGCTGTCAAATAGCGTTTTAGAGCTAAAAACACCGATTTCCCCTAAACACCAGCAGTGGAAACGCCAAATTTGGTTTCCAAAGGCTTTTCAAGCGAATTTTAAGCTAAAATTTAGTTATTTGTGAGCTAGTTCGTTGGTACTGGAGCCGCTACTAGTACACTTTGGGTCGGGGGTCCCTAAACTGTCTCGGGGGTGAGGGAGGTTTGGCCTTTCAAGCTAGTGGGTAACCCCCAAACCCTCTAGTACATGTATGAGTGCTTCCAATTCGTATGCTTTATAAGCACAAATTTGTGGTTGGCTTCTGAACATACATGTAGTTGGGGGGGGAATGGGGGAGGGTATTTTCCCCCCCAGGCCCGATTTTCGGACAAAATTCCCCCCCCAGCCGGATTCTGGGGGGGGATTTTTTTGAAACCCTATTTTGGGTTTCTAAACCTGCAAACAGGGTTCCAAAAGCCCTGATTAGGGTTTCAGAGATCCTGAACAGGGTTTTGGAACCCCAATTAGGGTTTTAGAAGCTCTAAATAGGGTTCCGGAACCCTAATTTGGGTTACTGAAACCCTAATTTGGGTTTCTAAAACCCTAAATAGGGTTCCGGAACCCTAATTTGGGTTTCTGACATCCTAAATAGGGTTCCGGAACCCTAATTTGGGTTTCTGAAACCCTAAATAGGGTTCCGAAACCCTAATTTGGGTTACTGAAACCCTAATTTGGGTTTCTGAAGCCCTAAATAGGGTTCCGGAACCCTAATTTGGGTTTCCGAAACCCTAAATAGGGTTCCGGAACCCTAATTTGGGTTACTGAAACCCTAAATAGGGTTCCAGAACCCTAATTTGGGTTTCTGAAACCCTAATTTGGGTTTCTGAAGCCCTAAATAGGGTTTCTGGAGGCCCAAAATACGGTTCCGGAACGCTAATTTGGGTTTCTGAAATCCTAAATAGGGTTCCGGAACCCTAATTTGGGTTTCTGAAACCCTAAATAGGGTTCCGAAACCCTAATTTGGGTTACTGAAACCCTAATTTGGGTTTCTGAAGCCCTAAATAGGGTTCCGGAACCCTAATTTGGGTTTCTGAAACCCTAAATAGGGTTCCGGAACCCTAATTTGGGTTGCTGAAACCCTAATTTGGGTTACTGAAACCCTAATTTGGGTTTCTGAAACCCTAAATAGGGTTCCGGAACCCTAATTTGGGTTACTGAAACCCTAAATAGGGTTCCGGAACCCTATTTTGGGTTACTGAAACCCTAATTTGGGTTTCTGAAGCCCTAAATAGGGTTTCTGGAGGCCCAAAATACGGTTCCGGAACGCTAATTTGGGTTTCAAAATCTCTAAAGAAGGTTCCAGAAATGCATTTTAACTGTATTATGTCGAATAAAATGGGTTTTTTGCACGTTTTAAAGCAAAATTAGCTTTTTTTGCACTTTTTAAATAAAAAATAGGGTTTTTTGCATGTTTTAAAGCAAAAATATGGTTTTTAACGGTATTTTTGCACTTCAGACAGGATTTTTACCCGATTTTTAGTCCTCAAAACCCTGTTTTGAGCCCAAAAAAAGGTCGCTGAAACCCACTTTTGGACACCAAAAAAAGGTCGCTGAAACCCCCTTTGGGCATAGCCCTGAAACCCTATTTTGGATCAGAAAAATTCCCCCCCCCAGCCGAAAACCCAGCTACATGTATGCTTCTGAACGATTTTTAGCCCGAAAATCCACTTTCAGCGACTTTTAGTACTTTGCCGACGGAATTACGGCTCAATCCCGCCCAACCGCCCCCCGTTCGACGGATAGACCTGTAGTGTTTCGTTAGATTAGGCTGTAGAGCAGCGAAACGATCAGGTCTCACCTGCTCATGGAAGAGCCCAAGCACGTGCATCAGTTCATGCACAATAGCTCCATGTTGCCAGCAATGCCGTATGTAAGAGCCCAGATTGACCACCTGCTGGCCACCCTTGCGACCCAGCGCCTCCGAGTAACAATCACTTTTTTCTGTGGTCTGAATCACTACATAGTCCTTGTCGCGGTGGAGCCGTTTGACAAACCTGAATCGTTTAGCTTTATAGAGCTGGACTAAAAAAAGAAGAACCACCGTACCTGATGACTGTATTTTTGTGGAAGAAATCGATGGCGCAGGCCAGACGTCGCATTTCGTCAGTAGACATGCGACCTTTGACATCGATCGGAATCACTGCATTCGGCCAGAACTGCACTTTGGATTGCAGGCCACTCTTGACATCGCTTAATTCCGAATTACTTTGCGGCTTTGACGGCAAGTCGTGGAAGCCGCGAGTGCGGGCGAACGACGTTCTTTTGCTCAGAAACGATCGACAATCGGTGGAGTCGATGTAGCGAAACAACCATTCGGTGGGTGTTAGTTGTTGGGCATTAGTGAGAGAGATAAAAATAGCGCAAAGGGGTATGAAAAACATCATAGAATGAAGAGAAATCAGTAAGACAGAGAGCAGAACCTCAGGCCAGACCAAACAGGTTGGCAGTGCAGTTGCAGCCACCTGAAAAACTGGCCTTAAATAGTCCGACCCCACATAGAGTTGGCAAGTTTAGATGGGCGTTCGTTGCGCAAATGTTGGTTTGGAATTTTCGGCACGTAGGCAGACGCTATTCAGTCAAGGTTAAAGGCAGTCCTTGACGTCACAATGAAGCATTGATGGTTTTTTGCTGAGTCACAGACGTCTCTATTACTGTTGCTTACACAAAACACATCCAAAAATGCATAGGACATTGGTTATATACGGGACGGTACTTCAAGTCAAGCCAACTGTAGAGCGCAAACGTGATCTCAAGTTCAAAAGCTTGGCACGTAACAGAAAGTAAAAGTGTGCACTAAATCAGTATCTCTCAATATTGCAATGAATAATTGGATTACCAAGACTACGGTAGCTTGAACGGTTATTAACATAACAACTTACACAGCAGGGTATCATCGGGGCTGGGCGTTAGTGTTTTTGGTTTTTTGTTTTTTTTTGCGTTTTTGTGTTTGTTATGCTTCCGATAATTTGCAAAGGTAAGCTACAGTACGGTTCGTGACGTGGGGATCAGATTCTATATTAACTAAAATGGTGTAAGTACCCCGATTGTAAATTTGTAACAAACACGACCAACTCTGGTATTAAATTAAAGAACTGCTTTCTATCTCCTTACTATTATTTTACACACCAGCAACTACTTACTGCATGTTATATTCAAGTTCTACCCCAGATTACGCATTTCGGCCTGTGGTCACAGATCTTGTAAAGCGGTGCGCACCCAAATTGTATATATTTAACAAAGTAGAACGAATGTAGTATTGGACAACTGCCTTTGACCTCTAAATTAATTTTTACACAACAGCACACTACTAGCACCTAGTTACTGATTACGTGCTCTCGTAATATCTGCCTAATTTCATCGATTAGCGGCCGATTCCTCCAGCCGGAACACCCTTTGAAAACTTGCTATAAAATTTATATGGTAAAACGTACATTAGCCTGCATATCCAGATAGGTGAGCAACTGCCCTAGCTACACAGTAAGCACAGTTAATAAGTTTGGGGTTCAAACCCCAGGACTTTAGCTTGCATCAAACGATTATCATCACAACAAAAAATCGAAGAAAGAACGTTTCTCGATCATCTTTTTGAACGATAGCTACATGTGAGTAGGCCTACCTGAAAGGAATATTTCTGCGCATTCACTTTCAGAGATTCGTGACCAACAAATTTACAAATGAAAAAATTGCGCGATTTCAACATCCCTTG
>JASANB010003322.1:0-109194 GCA_030248155.1 Sabatieria punctata
TGAGTGATGATTGATAGTCACAAAAGATTGAGTCAAGGTCACTGGTATTCTTTAGCATTTGAAAAATTGGAAAGCTCTGACTTATAAACGGTAGCTGCCCTCTAATCTACACGTTCATCTAATTAAAATGAGAAAATATATGCCAATGCCAATGGCTTCAAATCGAGACTGCATGTACGTACATGTACTGTACGTGAAAACAATTAAAATTATGGCCACTTCAATGATTTTATTTCGGCACTTAAAAAATTACGTAATAAAATTGCCAACCCCCTTTCCCCATCGTAATAAATAGTAATAATTTGGCCTACCCCTCATGCGATTACATAATTTTTGCACGCCCCCTACTAACTCCATGTATCACTATACCCAAGTGTATTTGTTTTAGGTTCCAACAAACAAGCAGTACTTAGCGATGGCAGCTAGTCTAGCTGATGATGATCCAATGAAAAAACAAGTGCAAGCATTTGATTCCGCCACAGCACCTGTTTTCAAAGTTGAGTGTTCGTCGAAGATCATAGCTTTTATTAAGTTGTACAGTAGTTTAAGGCCCACAAATGTGAGGTTGCCGTTTACACTCTATTTAACAAAGATCCGCCTGCTGGACTCAAAATCCCCAAGTTTTACTTTGGCCGGAACCAGGAAAAGGAGCAGCAGGGGGCAATAGTGATGGAAGACTTGTCCCATGGCGTGCCAAGCAACTTTGTGTTCAGTCTGAGCAAGGAGCAGATTCTAGAAGTGAGTAGCAAAATAGCTTATGTATAAAAACTTTGATGGATGGAGTTTAGATTGCTGAAGGAATAGCCAGTCTGCAAGCGTATTCTCTGACCAACCAGGGTTGGCATCAAGAGGAAATCAATATGACGCTGGGTGAGCTTCAACAACCCGGCGCACCGGACGTGGGCACAATGCTTCAGCACTCACTAACTAGCCTAAAAGCTAGCAATCCTGAGATGTTTGATCCACTGGCAGACAAGATGATAGAGATGTGCAAGGAGATGGACTTCAACTTTGTCTACAAGCTGAACGATCTCATGGGCCTGCCTGATGTCTTCTGCAATGGTGACACTCATGCTGCTAATATGATTTGGGAGAAGGACAAAGACACTGGAGCTGCGTCGAACCGCTTGCTTGCAATGATTGATTGGCAGGTGACAAGCCATAGCAAAAGTTCTTTTTAAAAGATCGGTGTTATTAGATTGCCCACCCTGGCAACATTTGTGAAGATCTGGCTCGAAATTTGACTGCTTCGGCTAGTGCAGACACCCGACGAAACTGCTACCTGGAAGTTCTGGAGCACTATTTTCAGTGTTTGAAGAAGTACTTGGGCAAGGAGCCACCATTCTCTTTCGACCAAGTCATTGAAGCATACAAAAGATGTTTCAAATTTGGCGCATTGTGTGTTGTGCCAGCACTGCCTATTTTGGTTCAGCACTTAGCTAAGTTTGCAGGTCAAAATTCTGAGGAAACTAAGACAGAATTGCTTGAGCGTTGTAAGGCTCTGATTGAAGACATTGTCGAGTATGAGACGGAGCTTGGCAATTGTTAGGTGTTTCGTTTGCCGTGCATTTTCAGTTTAATGTTAAGAATAATTAGGGTTCCAACTACAATCGATATTGCTATCGAAAATCAATATCATCGACCATTTTCGCAGTATAGATATCGATATTGCGATATTGTCATAGATATTTCGATATATTAAAAATTGGAAAATAACGCTTACCGGACAATCTTTGCAATCAAAGCTGGTCAAAAGTAATTTGCAGAGCTCGAATTTTGTTTAACATGTTTGTTGGAATGCTTGGACCGTTTTCATTTAAATTCGTTTTCTGTTAATTGTGGTTTTTCCCTCTCTTTGAAATAATTATCTAATTTAATACTGGCATTGACTTTTTAGGCTGATTTACAATGTAGCAATAGCAATATCGATCAATGTTGAACTCAAATTATTGGTATCGAATATCAGCAACTTTTCATATTGTGTATGACGAATATAATTATAATAGTGTTGTAGTAGTTGTTTTTATGGTGCATATTTGTGAAAAAGGCTGATTAGTGTACTACGATTTTACAGTTGTGTTGTATTGATGCTTATTACGTGTATGTGCTATGGTTGCCTTTTAAGCACTAAGCTTTTGACGATCATTACACTATATCATTAACGAGAAAGAGAAAGCGTGTTGTTCTTCATTATTATTATTGTTGTTGTCGTTGTTGTTCTTTCTGCCAATCCATTTCACTTCTGCTTCACTGCACTGAGAGAAATAGCTGATGTACATGATTTATAAAAATACAAGGATACACCAAAAATATGTTACTGTATAAAATAGTGCCGATTGTCATACTTTATGTACACACGTACATACGTCTGAACAATGATTACTGAGTTGCACGGAAATGAACAATTCCATTCTTAGAGCGTTTAGCTACGCATCAGTGACACAGAATACAAGAACTAGATCTACTAAACGTAATTCGCTTTCTGAGGGTAAGGCACTGATTGGACACTAAAATTTTGCAGTGGAGCATACGTTATCGGTTCAGATCGAATTAGATCGCACGCATCTCGCTAATCTCATTTCCGTTACCTCAATTTTCTGCTCTTAAGGGACTGGCCTACCAGAAATTAACTGGCAAATCTGCAGAGCGCAATATAGCTACGTATTTCAAAAAATTCTAGTTTCACTCTTAGCTCGTCGCTCGTAAGCACAAGCAGCCTCTACAGCTTCATAGGAGGGGGGCGGAGAAACGGCAAGCTCATAGGGCGGCGGCAGATCGAGAGCTTCCAGCTGCTGGCTCAACCGACTGACTTCACTGTCCTCCTCTCTGTTATTGTTATTCAGCAGCGAGTGATCTATGGCCGTGCGAATATCGTAGGCCGCCCGATCGATAATGCCAGTGGTGGGCACCTCGTGCACATCAACGGTGATCGAGCGGCAACTCCAAAACGGATGCATCAGTCTCTCGACTCGGGTGCCCGACACCTCTTGAGGGGCATGCAGCGCACTGCGAGGGTACCGTTCCTCAGAGACCGTCCGACAGTACCGTCTGCTAGTTTGTGGTGACGACCACGAGGTAGCACTGGGTGCAGCTCTGAAGGTAAGACGAAGACGTTCGGGCAGGAGATTCGGGAAACGGGGTTCGTCGGCGATCCGGCGCTTCCGTCGGCCGCTCACTCCGTTGATTTTGCGTTTGGCCGCCTGCGCTCGTCGCTTTTCTCGCAAGTAGGAGCGGTCTTCGATCGCCTGCGCCAGTCCCTTGTCTTGGTAGGCGCAGGTGTAGTTGGAGTAGGTGGAGCAGGCTAAGAACTGCTCGAATGTTGGGACACAAGCCATATCTGCTATAGGTCGGGCCAAATGCGCAACCGACCGACCGCAGCCGTCTCTAAAAGGAATCGATAGATAGAGAGCGCTGAGCACTTTTCGGCGACAGCCGCGGCGAATTGAACTCAGCCGTGCGTTAACTACAAGGCTCTTAATGACGCACGAGGTTTGATTGATCCGTCGTCGCTAATTTCAATCAGCCCACTGCCAATTAGGGCTTGACCATGCAGAACCCTCGAAACTACCTTCTCAGTCTAAAACACCAATTGCAAAGAAAGAGAGTCATTTTCTGTATTCTGAATTTGGGAGAACGAACTTTATGCGTACTATGTACTTTATGCGTAGACCACATTAGCACAGACCGCAAAAACGACTGGCGGATTTACTTTTCATTCCCGACACAGCGCGCGCCCGGCGGCGACGCACTTTTATACGAAATGATGCAGAGACTGGCCTGGTCTGGCTGTACCTGTTGGGCAAAGCAAAATGGTGCCCGCCCGCATTGGCGTTTGTTTTTCGAAATTTGGCCTCTTCCCGACAATCGCGCAGGCTGGTACCACTGTGACTGTACATAAATAAACCCACACAGGGGGTCCGGGGGTCTGCCCCCCACCAGACTTAGGCCAGACCGCACGGATGGGGACCCCCTGAGACGATTTCGCCGACCCCCCTCCGATTTTTCTGGCAAGTAAATTGTTGAGCAAATTTTTGCAATTTTTTACAATTTCAGACAAAAAAATTGCCAAAATCGCCTCCAAAACAGTACTTTTTAGCTGTATTTCAGGCCAAATTAACGATTTTTAGCCAAGAAATTGCGATTTTTTCGATTTTTGAGCGGTTTTTAGTGCCCAACCCCCCTCTCAAAATTTTGTCTCAGATCCCCCGGCCGGCGCCAGACCCCCCAACCCCCTCCCCCTTCGGCGGATGACCTGTTGCATGTATGAATAAACCACTGTAAAAAGACAATACTCTATACGAATTCACAATTTTAGAATCAGTTACGAATTTAGTATTTTTAGAATTTAGAAATTCCAAGAATTTTGGTGAATTCGCTGGTTTGCCGAGTGTGCCAATATGTTATATACGTAGATGTACTAGGGGGTTTGCTGCATATACACATATAGGTGTCGTTCAGGGGTGGAGGGGGAGTCGATCTACCAGCCGATTTTTAGGAAACCTTAAAAGCACTTGGATTCCAGCAAAGTAAACGAAATTTGAGATCCGATGTACGTATGTGACATCATATTCTGAGCACAAACACTGAAACTGTTTGCTTGCAACGCATAATATTTCCTCGACACCAGAAATAGAGCACTTTATTTTAAAATTTAGCCTTGACGCTGCTACTGATCAACAATCAGTAATTTTTAAATTTAATTTAAATCAACATCCATGGTTTCTGGAGGGATAACTTTGAGATAGACAATCATTGTTCCTGCAGTTCTAAAGGGAATCATGTATCACAAAAATTGTCTATCCGACCTATTTTGACTCGCTGATTTAAAAAATGAGCTAACCTCTTCAGGCCCTGGATTTTAAGATTCAGTTGTATTCTTGTGTAGTAACTGTGGAGGGTGTTGTATCACAAAATCGGGTACTCAAACTAAGGTAATTTTTTTAAATCAGCGAGTCAAAATAGGTCGGATAGACAATTTAAGTGATGCACGATTCCCAACTGCAGGAACAATGATTGTCTATCTCAAAGTTAGCCCTCCAGAAATCATGGATGTTGATTACACTTTAGAAGGTCATAACTCACGATGAACTGGATGTAGCGCAAAAATAAAGTCCTATTCTGAATCATCAGGGAAAACTACACCTGGTAGAAATTACTTATGCATTTTTAAGTCAGCTACGATGAGAATGACAGGACACCAGCGGGTAATAACTCGCTCCAGAGCAGTCAGATTGAAAAACGGCTGTCATTTTCAGAACGAGCGTGAAAAACTGCACTAGATGAAGCAAATTGCATGGCTCTGTATCCTATATATGTTTGCATTGAGATACCTTTCAATCTGCTATGGTACACAAGATTGATTCAGCCATTTTCTTCGCAAATCATTAAAATGCTGAACTGAGCATCACAGAGAAAAACACGGTTATTATCGTCATCAGCAGCAAAACCTACATAAGAAAAACTGCTCTGGGGCCTGTATTGTGCGTTTGCTAATGAACAGTGCCAATTTAAACATGCAGCCGATCAAGATTTTTATTCAAATTTCTCTCGAACCACACAGGGTGTAGCTCCTGTTCTAGGGGGTTGCTCATACATGTAGTTGGGGGGGGGTAAAGGGGGGGGGGGGGCCGGCCCCCCAAGCCCGATTTTTCGGCAAAAGTCCCCCCCCCAGCGGATTTTTGGGGGGGACCTGAAAACCCACATTCCAAAGTAAAGAAAATTTTAGCCCAGACAATACATTCTGCCGCAAAAAATTGGGTTTTCAGCTACCATACAACCCAAAACAGGGTTTTGTAAGGCTTAGAAATCATAAATAGGGTTTTTAGACTGCTTAGAAACCCTGATTAGGGTTTTTATGTTACTTTCAAACCCTGATTAGGGTTTTTAGGCTACTTTTAAACCCTGATTAGGGTTTTCAGGTTACTTTTAAACCCTGATTAGGGTTTTTAGGCTACTTTGAAACCCTAAACAGGGTTTTCAGGTTACTTTCAAACCCTGATTAGGGTTTTTAGGCTACTTTGAAACCCATAAACAGGGTTTTCAGGTTACTTTCAAACCCTGATTAGGGTTTTTAGGCTACTTTTAAACCCCGACTAGGGTTTTCAGGTTACTTTTAAACCCTGATTGGGGTTTTTAGGCTACCTTTAAACCCCGATTAGGGTTTTCAGGTTACTTTTAAACCCTAAACAGGGTTTTCAGGTTACTTTTAAACCCGGATTAGGGTTTTCAGGTTACTTTCAAACCCTGATTAGGGTTTTCAGGTTACTTTCAAAGCCTGATTAGGGTTTTTAGGTTACTTGGAAACTCTAAACAGGGTTTTAGCACTGGCTAGAAAGCCTAGAGAGGGTTTTTAGGTTGATTAGAAACCCTAAACAGGGTTTAAGAACTGCATTCAAATCACTAAATAGGGTTTTTTAGTAATCTTACAAGTCAAAACAGGGTTTTGCGCGTGCCTCAGAATCGAAATTAGGGTTCTGTGAACTATTTTTAGTCAATATAACGCATTTCAATCAGTATTTTATCGCTGAAACTCATATTCAATACGTGTTTTGAGCGCAAAACAGCTTTTTATTACATTCGTTGCTTCAATATTCGGTTTTTAAGGCATTTTTTTCAACCGGAACAGGGTTTTTAAGGCATTTTTAATGCAAAAACCGGGTTTTAAAGGCTTTTTTCGGTCCAGATAGGGTTTTGAAGCCATTTTTCGCCCCAGAATCCCTAAAAAAGGTCGACAAAACCCACTTTTTACCCCAAAAAAAGGTCGACAAAACCCACTTTTGGACCCCAAAAAAAAGGTCGCAAAACCCACTTTGGACTTGGTCCCAAAACCCTATTTGGGATTTCAAAAAGGTCCCCCCCACGGAAAAACCCAGCGACATGTATGGGGTTGCTGATGTTCGAACATGCACCGTTGGTGTTCGTTTGACATCTATTTTTAACATATTTTGATACCAGCCGGATCCTGTGAGAAAAACTTGCTTAACGTTAACGTTTCTAAGTTGATTTTCTTGCAAAATGCATATAAATAAGCTAGCACGCAAACTTCAGCTTCCTTTCAGTCCCGCATAATCGAAGTGCTACTGCACTGTAATTTGTGCATAAACGTATGTACGATGTACAGTACATTGTAAATTCGCATTTTGTTCTTGTAGCAGCTTATTTTTTTCGATAGAGAACAAAGAATGTTTACAGCTCCAACTCAGACAGTACCGTGTGTGCTAATCTAAGGGAACTAAGGACAACAAAAAAGCAAAAGCGATTTTGATTGATTGATTAGAATAGCCAGGACAAAAACAGTTCCAACTTCGTAGCGTCAGGTCAGCATTTCCGAACAACTTGTTAAAAGTCCAAAGTTGACTACAGTATCAATTCAACCTTCTTGCTTGTATCAATCAGATCTGCCCTCTCCGAAGATATACGACCGGTCATCTGCTATCAAAGTGCTTATAAACCAGGGGCCTGTTTCACCAATTTACAAATCATCACAAATCATCACAAATACAAATACAAATACAAATACAAACGGATTTCTGTTTCACCAACATGCCAATTCACAAATACAAATACAAACGAAATACAAGTAGAATTTCACAAATACAAACGAAATACAAACGTTCCTGTTTCACCAAAATACAAGTGATTTACAATTCCTTCCAATTTGTGAAAATTTTTCACAAAGGTCTGAGGCTTTGTAAATTGATTCTATGTTTAGTGTTTCGGTGCGTCTTATGGTGCAAATGTGACTAGGTGAATTAGAAGAGCCTAAAAACACTCTAAAATAAATTCTGCACTGCAAACGTTCTCCTACCGGCTAAAAATCACGTTTTTATTTGCTCTCACTTCATCTATTGAAACGGTCGAAAAGTCACTCTGGAACAGCTGTGATTGATTTTCAAGCACTGCAAACAACACAGAAGCAAAACAAAGCAGTTGTATGGCATGATCAGCTTGGTTGCTCTGCTAGCAAAGGCAGACATATTGGCGACAATGTAAAATCGCTACCTACTTAATACCTACCTAACCTATATACCTGTAAGCTTATCAGCTGTACACTGACTGACCAGAAAACTTCATTTATAGTGTCGGACATTCAGTAACCGTGAAACCTTGACATTGACAACTGAAAAGCCTAGTGCATATTCTTCTCCCAAATACAAGTAGTTAGTACTATGTACTGTAGTTTCAGGTGTTCTGAACTATTCACAATGCCCCTGTACCTCCTCATCTTCATTTTATGCGGCATAATGCATTAGTTATGGTGTCATACACCATTCTGCTACTTTTTGCGTTATTTTTCTTCCTCCTCCTTTGTAAATCACTTGTGAAATTTTTTCACAAATACAAATACAAATACAAAGATTTTTTGGTGAAACAGAATCCGGCCCGTTTGTATTTGTATTTGTATTTGTGATTGTAAAATCTGCTTTGTATTTGTAAATTGGTGAAACAGGCCCCAGTGGAGTGTTTCCATTTTCACAGCTGTCTTCCTATGCAGCCATGATGAAGCGGATTGCAGGCGCTCTAGCCCTATGGCTGTTCGTGGGCTCGTGTGTGGCTACAAAAGTGCCTGAGCACAAAAGGGTCGACTGTTTGCCGGCGCCAGGTGGCTCAGAGAGCGAGTGTCGCAGGAGAGGATGTGTCTGGGATAACAACTTCTCTTTGAGAATAGGCAGTGCCCCTCGATGTTATTACCCACCCCATCATGGCTACAAGCTGAAGTCGTCAAGAACCGATCGTCTTGTTCTCAAGAAAAAACACCCCAATACCCAGTGGTACGGCCGGGACGAACAAACGTTGCACGCCGATGTTAGTAAGATAGGCAAAACGCTCAGGGTCAAGATTGGAACACCGACTAAGAGGTAATTATAAAGTTGAAATTATCGTAGGTAAAGTTAACCTATCCCTTAAATAAGGACCAGCTTTTCAGCTAATATTTTTCCAAGATTTTCTCGCTCAACTGGCCTCTTCTATGTATCCCCCTCCCTCGTTCCTTTTAAAAATCCTAGCTAAGGTACGCCGCTGTATACGTTGACTATTTAGTGCAGCTCAGGGGTGCAGCTTAATAGGATTAAAGTCCGTCGTGCACTTATCAACTCTACATCCTTATCATATTTTTCAGATACGAGCCCCCGCTGGACCTTCCAAAAACTGAATCAGTCTCTGCGGACAGTTTGGACTTCAAACCTGTCAATCACAGCAGAGGCACCTTTGCTTTCCAAGTTATTCGACACTCTAGTCAACGGGCTCTATGGGACACTACAATCGGAGGCTTGACCTTCTCAGATCAGTTCATTCAGATCGCAACCTTTCTGCCCACCCATCACATCTATGGGTTTGGGGAGAACCCTCATATGACTCTAAAGGTATAATTTGTCAGCGTACAACTCACTGTCCAGCAAAATACACTTACATGTAACAGCTCCGGGCCGACCTACGGGGAGGGGGGTAGGAGGTTTCCCTCAGGTGGGGGGGTCGAGGGGGGTTTCGCCCAGAGGGAGGTTCAAAATTTCAAAGAGATCCAAAACGCCAGGAGATGCGTTTTCAGCACTTTTTTTCAGTGAGGACGCTAAAAATCGGGTTTTAGAGCTAAAAACAAGCATAAAATGACAAAAAGGGCTTCCAAAAGTACCGATTTTTCTTACATATCAGCAGTGCAAACGCCAAATTCGGCTTCCAAAGGCTTTTCATTCAAGCGAATTTTAGGCTAAAAATTAGTGATTTCTTAGCCAGTTTGTTAGTACTGGAGCCACTACTAGTTCTTGTATTTTTGGGTCGGGGGCGGGGTTGCTTAACCTGTCTCGGGGAGGGGGTTGGGAGTGAGGGGGTTTGGTCTTTCCAGCTAGGGGGTAATCTACAAACCCCCTAGTACATGTATGAAAATTCATATCAGCAGGGTTCACCAGCAGCCAGGCACATGCATCGTACGTGCAGATTACATTTCCTTGCATTTCAGCACGACCTGACCGAATACAAAACCTGGCCCATGTTCGCCAAAGATCAGCCGCCATACTATGGCAGCGAAAAACGCAGGAACACCTATGGTGTCCATCCGTTTTACATCGGCCTGGAACCCGACGGAAAAGCCCACGGAGTCCTGATCCTGAACAGCAATGCCCAAGAGTATGTGACTGGGCCCGGACCCTCCCTGGTCTATCGCACCATCGGCGGTCTGCTGGATGTCTACTTTTTCCCTGGACCCACCCCAGACCAGGTGGTTCAACAATACCTGAGTCTGATTGGCAAACCCACCCTACCGGCCTATTGGGCCTTAGGCTTTCACCTCTGCCGGTATGGCTACTACACGCTGGATAACGTTAAGAAGACAATGCAGCGCACGCTGGATGCCCAGATCCCTTTGGATACCCAGTGGATGGACATCGACTACATGGATCGCAGGAAGGACTTCACCTTCGACAAAGTCAACTTCGCAGGACTGCCAGAGTTCGTGAAAGAGCTGCACGACAAAGGCATGCACTACGTTCCCATCTTGGAGCCGGAGGTTGACATGGGATGCGATGTGATCAAGAGAGGGATAGAGAAGAAAGTCTTCATCAGATGGCCTGACAAGGCAATGGTACCGGCGCTGAACAACAAGTATGATGAAACCAGAGGTACTGACATAATGTTGGGCACAGTTTGGCCTGATGATAACACGGCTTTCCCTGACTGGCTTGCTAAGAACACTACCGCTTGGTGGGTGGATGAAATCAGACGCTTTCACAATGAGGTAAGCAACAGTGTTTTGTGAAACTTTTCCTCTTCTAGATTCCATTCGATGGTGTTTGGATTGACATGAACGAGCCTGCCAACTTCGCCACCAATGACTATGACCGTTGGTACTGTCAACAACGCCCTCTGGGTCACCAATGCACTCCGCAGCTGTTCTGCCCCAACAATAAACTGGACAACCCGCCCTACCAAACCTATGCCGTTTACTATTACAAAGTTGACTTTTGCTTTGACAGTACACAATTCGGCTAAGAACAGCTAGTTTTTAGAACAGTGGTGAGGATGGTAATGCACTGCTGAATACAAAGACGATTTGCATGAATGGCATGCAAAAAAATGGACAGTACAGCCACTACGATGTTCACAATATTTTCGGACATGGGGAAGCCATGGCAACTCGAGCAGCTATTAATCAAGTGCTGGACAAACGATCGTTGATTATCTCCAGGTACCTATTATAGTAGAGCAAAATCAAACATAGTCTGGGGACCCCGGTCGTAAACCCCTCCGATTTTGACCTGACCTGGTGACCTACTGTAGCTGAATTGAAATTTGCTGCAGATCTACCTTTGTGTCCAGTGGAAGATACACAGGTCACTGGACTGGCGACAACACGGCTACTTGGGCTGATCTTCGAGCCTCCATCATTATCATGCTTGAATTCAACTTCTTCGGTATTCCAATGGTTGGCGCAGATGTGTGCGGCTTCAATGGTGACAGCAACGAAGAGCTGTGTCTTCGTTGGCAGCAATTAGGAGCTTTCTATCCCTTTTTCAGGTAACCTAAAAGACAAGAGAGTAGATTCTAGATTTAGACTCTGCATTTCAGAAACCACAACATGCACATAACCAAACCTCAGGATCCTGCACAATGGCCCACAGTAGCAGCAGCTGCCAAGAGATCTAACGAGTTCCGCTACCACTATCTGCCCTACTTGTATAGTTTGATGTTCGACGCTTCTCTGCACGGCAAAACAGTCGTGCGTCCAATGTTTTTCGACTACCCGCACGACAACGTGGTCACTAAGATCGACCAACAGTTCCTCTGGGGCGACTCACTGCTTGTTTCCCCCGTTCTAACTCAGGTGAATGAGCCATTCCAAATTGCAATCAAAATACAAAGCTCGTCACACTGTACAACTTTTAGTACGTTTTAATTGCGGTTTTCAGGGCGCAAAAACAGTCGAAGCCTACTATCCATCTGGCGTGTGGTACAGTCTGTACGAATTCAATTACGGCTTGCAACTGACCCCAACCGGCTGGAGGACCATGCAAGCGCCGTGGACCAGTCTGCCTCCGATTTTCGTCAGAGGAGGCGCTATTCTGCCCAGACAAGCGCCAGCTATGAATACTAACGTTGCGCGAAAGAATCCGTTGGAAGCTTTGATCGCTCTTGGTAAGTTTTCTTCGGAAAAGAAAGAGTCATAGTAACTTTGATAGTTCTTGTTTAGATGGCAATGAGAAGGCCTCTGGCTTCATGTACTGGGACGATGGAGAGACAAAGCTTGAGAAAAGCACTTCAGATAGCACCTTCTACTACCGGTTCAACTTTTCGTATCGCCAATCGCATTCGGGAGCTACGCTGAACATCACAGCCACGGCCAGTGCTGCTGCTCAAGTAGGCTGACTAAGCATTACCCAATAATGGTAATGTCATCTGCATACAGGGTGTTGCAATTCCTACCATGGATATAATTGAAATGTTGGGTTATGAGTGCGAACCTGACTGGGCCTCAGTGATGGTCGATCGACGATTGGTCTCCATCGATGCAACCCAGTCAAACTACCAGAGCTGCAAAAAACGACTGAAACTGATCGCCAAGAACTTGATCAATCTACGCGCAATTGCTAAGGATACGTCTGTATTGGTGACATGGAGCCACAAGAAAGCTCGCTGTTAAGAATCAACTGTGATGGTCTGGCTAGATAGTTGGGTTCCCATCTTAGGTTGTTTTATGTTCTTGAGCTCACGATAGTATTAATACAGTCGTGCCTCGTTAATATGGCCACTTTAGGACATGGCCCAACTGGCCATATTATCAAGTCAGCTATATTAACAAAACAGCAATAATCTTGCCTAACGTCATAAATTATGAACAAGGCACTAATCATTCTTATGGAGGGTTAAAGCACAAAAATAACTATTTATGTGTCTTTCTTAGGTTTTAGAAAGTGATATTGCTACAAAAACTCAAATGTAAACATCGAATTATGCAATACAGCCGTTTACTGTTGGTCATATTAAGAAAGCAAGCAGCTTTTTGGCCATATAAGCGACGGTCATATTAACGAATCAAAACACAAAAATCAGCACTTTGGGACAGACAAATCGTTAGCCATAGCCAGAAACCAAGGGACATAAAACGTGTATATATAATGTGTAAAATAATTGAGACAACAGCTAACTGGCAATATTAACGAGGCACGACTGTAGTGTTTTCGGTGGCTGCTGCTTATGAACGCACTGTTTTGTTGCTGCTGATTTTGCACTTCAAATAATTTTCATTCTACTGAAGTCTTTCTCGGTTTACAGAGCCTGTTTGTTAGGGCTTCGTTTGCAGATTACTTTCCTGGTTCATTTGATTTGATAAAGACGTTTTTGAATAGTTTGATGGCGTTTGCGACTTGTTTGAACAGCTGCCGACAGAGTCACCGCTCTACAACAGTAAAGGAATGATAAATAGGAAGTATGACACCTGACGCCAAGCCTGCGACTTCAACAGCTGCTCATTGGTTTCAGTTAGATTAGCTGAGAGGATGGTGCTCCTTCCATTTACTGCACTACTATTGCTCTATTATTCTCTACCAACATCATTTTGTTCCGATGAAAATGACAAGATCACATCGTTGCCTGGCGCTCAGTTTCCAATAGATTTTGATCAATACTCAGGATATCTGAAGGTGTCCGAAGACCGATTTTACCATTATTGGTATTTTAAGTCTTTGTACAATGACTGGTTAATCACTCACTCCTCAAAGCAGTGTATTTGAATTTATTACCAAAATTAGCCTGCAAATGGACTATACATAACAACATACATACTTTTTTCACTCTTCTCTTCACTACTAGTTTCGAATTTGGTTAATTTAACGTGGTTTTTTTAGCCAGCGGATGTACAGTGCAGACAGTACAGTACATGCAGTACAGCCTAATGCATATTTGTAGGTTAGTAAAATCACAACGAAATCCGCAAAGCGACCCGTTGCTTTTGTGGTTAAATGGAGGACCTTGCTGCTCTTCACTGATTGGTCTATTTGCTGAGAATGGTCCTTTTCGCCTTGACGGTTCAGGAACAAAAGTCTTGGACAATCCATTCGCATGGAATAAGGCAGAAATTTCAATCGTCGTGAATCTATGGTTTACCGCGTGATTTTTAGCTAGCAAATGTGCTTTATCTAGAATCGCCGGCTGGAGTAGGATTTTCTCGAAATCTACATCACTCAGAGAACAGTGACTCGAGGGTACCTAATTTTAATAAACGCATTTAAAAATGAATTTTTACTCTTCAGACTGCAAAGGAGAATCACTTAGCTCTGAGGGTTTTCTTTGAGAGGTTTCCCGAATTCAAATCCAAGCAGTTTTACATCAGTGGAGAGTCTTACGGCGGAGTTTATATACCTTCGTTGGCGGAACAAATTTTAAAGGATCCGCAGTTTCCTGCAAAATTTATGGTAACACCAAGTTTTCTCCTGGTTCAACAGTTTTCCCGTTCTAAAATTACATGGTTCTAGGGAATGGCTGTAGGCAACGGAATTTTTAGCAACGAATTGTTGGGAAATGCCAGACTGGATTTTGTCTACTTTCACGGCTTTTTTGATGATGAGTTAACGTGTTTGGTGTACAAAATTGTCTAAAACCCAAAATTTCAGTGCTCACTACAAGCTATCTACCGATTGCAAATGCGGTTCGCAAAAGTACTGCGATTACTATGCAGCAGCTCAGTTTGACCAACACGGAAATCCACTGAACAATTGTGCCAGGGACATAGACGTGAGTGACCGATCCAAACAAATGTGCACTTAAGATTGTTAACAGCTTTCAGAACATATACACACTGTTTGGATTAGACCCTCAAAATATCTACCAATACTGCTACCAGAATTCATCGCAGTTGTTCCGGAAGGACACTCGGTTTGCTAGAATCCCCTGCAACGTCAAAGAAGATGCCATTGATTTGGTGGCTCAGTATTTGAATCAAAAGGATGTGCAAAACGCTATTCACGTTGACTCTATCAACTGGGGACCTTGGTAAATTCGGTCATTCAAGTTCAGATTGTAAGTCAGATTTCAGCGGTTGCCCTGGAGGATATGCGCAAGATATGTCAGACTCCTTACAACCCCAGTTCGAGACAGTTTTGGCGGCAAAACGTAAAATTCTGGTCTATCATGGCGACTTTGACTTCATCTGCAATTTCCTTGAGGGGCAACGCTTCCTGTCGGACGTACTCAAGCTGACTGTAAAGCTGAAAATATTGTAAATGAATAATGAAATGTACATACTGCACATGTTTAGAAACTGGGACCTCGCAATGTTTGGAAGTATAAAAACGATTTCTTCCCTATTGGGGGATTTTGGCAGGTTTATCGGGAAAATACTGACTTCTTGACCATTCGAGTAAGACTGAAAACCAAGCGTGGTTTGAGAAAATAAACCATTTTAGGGAGCCGGCCATATGGTGCCCTACGACAAGCCAAGGGAGGCCCTTCAGATGATTGGAAACTTTCTGTCACCTTCCAGGAATTACAGTGCACCAGTAGGAATTTATTAGAAACAAACAAGACCGGTTGATATAAACTTTATAATATTCGAATTTGGCGCGTAGGCAACACGATACACCACAACACACCTAAACATTCTGCCGTGTCCGAGTACTGTAGCGGGCTCACATGTTGAAATTTTTTGTGTTGGCTCAGTTCCTACAATCATCAAAATGGTATTGATTCGCATAATTGCCGACATTCAATTCGCGAGTTAAAATTATTGTCGTTTCCCAAACAGCCGCCATAACTGAAGGCCAAGCACTGCTTGCGAATGGGGTCAAAGTACCACCTGCGATTGTTGGTCAAACAAGGACCTGCATCTTTCGGCTGCAGACATGAATCCAGAAGCTTCTGAGGCACACACAAGCCTTGTGAATTAAAGGTAACGCACTTTGTATTGACTGGACATAATGTTCTGGTGCAAGGGAACTCGCAAACATACTCTGAACACCCCAGGAAGCCAATAACTAGTTCGCATCCTGGAGCTGATTTTTCTGCTTCAGGGCATGCTGAAAAAAATTATGTTGTTTCTTTCGTAAAGTTCCACCAAAGCGAAGGGCTGGGCAATTTGGCCTGCTTTGAATGTGTGACTCGAAAAATCAGTAATAAGAAATCGTGGAAAACTTAGAATGCTTGTCTAACATTGAACAAAGGGCCACTTTGGACGAGATTACAGCTAAAATGACAGATTTACTACCGATTTTAGCTTTTTTCTGAAATTTGTATAGAATACACAAGTTAGCCTAAAAAGTGATTGCAGAAACGTGCGGGGAGGTAAAAAGTGGATTGAGTCATTGTGATCAGTGGGTTTATTCCTTGGCGGTGACCGTCCCCATGTATGATTTTTGTGTACGTGTATAACCGAGAAGGTTTCACCTGGCACGTTTCCGCATTTCTCTTCACATTCCGCTTTATTCTCAAAGTTGTTTCCATTTGGTTGGCATCCACCGAAGGTAAATGTTTCACATTCTGCCGTGTTTTTGTTGAAAAACCACCGAATGAAGCGGGCTTTACAAGGACCAGGTTCAGCAGGTAAGCGGCATTGTTTTACAATTGCGTTTGAAGCTGAAAAAGTGGACCACGTGGCAGTTCGTTCATTAAATAAACGGAATACATACGAGGACAGATGAGTTTGGGATCACGGCAGCCCAATTTGTCATAAGCTTTCTGATAAAAGCAACCGTCGTCAGGTTTTGGTATAGGTTTCAGAGAGCATCGAATAAATGGATCTGAACAGGCAAGACCACAGCTGTGTGCACAGCATTTCTGCTTTCCTGGGCAGTCTTGGTCATTCCAGCAAACCTGGTCGCAAATGAATTTAGCATCAGCAGGGTAGCTGCACGTGCCTGCTTTCTCTGAAAATGAATTGAGTCCATTAAGTTGTAGTCTCAGAGTTCAGAGATCAACTAGCACCAGACCGGTGCATCTTTCTTCACAGTCTTGCTTTGTGGTGAAACGATTTTTGTTGCCAGCACAACCGCCATAGGCAAACTGCTCACACTGTTTGGTCAGTGCATTATGGTACCAGCTGGGGAAACGTCCTTTGCAAGGTCCCGACTCTGATGGTTGATCACAAACACCTTCAAATCTGCTTTCTTTTCACTAAAAACAATCACTGAACTTACTCTGAACCCCAGTGCATTTGTCTGTGCACTCTTGTTCAGTAAGAAAATTGTTCTCGTTTCCTTCGCAGCCTCCAAATATGAACTCCTTGCATTCTTGTTCCGATAGGCTATAGTAATAGCGTCTGATTGCTGCTTCACATGATCCCTGATCTTCAGGTTGAGTGCATTCAGTTGGTGATCCCGGTAGAATGCAGTATGTTCTTGAATCCACCTCCACACATTGTCTGCCTGTTGGGCAGATATCATCTGAAGAAGAGAAAGAGTTACCAGAATGTGTTGTGTTGCAGGCGCTAGATGCCACGGTTTACATGTATGTAACAGGGGGTCCGGTGGGTCTGATTTTTCACCACCTCCGATTTTTCTCGCAAGTAATTTTTTGAGCAAATTTTTGCGATTTTTTACAATTTCAGGCACAAAAATTGCTAAAATCGCCTGTAAAACAACACCTTTTAGCGGTGATTGAGTCCAAATTAGCGATTTTTGACGATTTTTAGCCGAAAACTTGCGATTTTTTGCTATTTTTGAGCGTTTTTAGTGCCCAACACTGTCCTAAAATTTGGGCTCATACCGCCTCGCGACCGACGCCAGAGCCCCCAATCCCCTCCCCTTCGGCGGATGATCTGTTACATCTACAATATGTGCCACACCTCTTAGTTCGCATGTAAATGATGGTGTGCAAGGTGCCCTGACACAGACAACTGGAACACATTTGTAACAAGGTCCACAGCTAGTATCTTGACAGCCTGGGTCGCCTATTGATATGCAAGTGAATTCCGGAACATGATTGAGGTTTTGGTCGTAGAAAAATGCAAAACACCCTCCACAGTAGCTGGCCACACAGGATGTTGCTTGACTGCAACGCTTTTCGAAGTCAGTGCAAGGATCTACCAGACACTGAACTGCTTGCTCATCAGCTGAAAAAGGATCCTCCAATTTGATGTCAGCATCAACTACAAGGTCTCACCAGGACAACAGTTTGGTTGCTGAATACACTTTTCCTCCCCAATATCATTTGTCTTGCATTCTTGACACTCTTCACAATCACAAGTTTTTTGGTTAGGTATACACTTCTCTTCAGTTAATTGGTTGTAGTCACTGTCATAGAAAAATGCATTGCAGCCGCCACAAAAATTAGACACGCAGTAGGTTGCCTGAGGGCACCGATCAGTGAAAGAGAAGCATGGATCTACTAGGCAAGAGACTGTGTCAACTCCAGCTGGAATCATACTTGATATTCTAAACGGAGGTGCCAGGTGGCTTCAAACGTACCATTGCAACATTCAGGCTTCTGAACACATTTTGCTTCGCTCTTGCTGTTAACTTTGCATTCTTGACATTCCTTGCACTCATTGCATTCACTGCTTGACCGGCATTCTTGTCTTGGTATTAAGTTGAAGTACAGATCATAATAAAAAGCCTGACAACTTCCACAGTAACTTGCGACACATCGTTTTGCCTTTGGACAAGCCTCCTTGAAGGAATCGCATGGGTCGCGCTTGCAATGAACAACTGGGGTATTGTCTGAACCGAAAAACTATATCATAATACAGTCAGGCACTTAACGCCGTTTATGGTACCGACACCATATAAGGTGCCGGTACCATATATGGTACCGGTACCGTAGGTAGTGGTACCATATATGGTACCGGCACCATATATGGTACCGTCACCATATATGGTACCGGTACCATATATGGTACCCCCACCTTCGGGGCCTGTGGTGGTACCATATATGGTACCGGCACCATATATGGTACCCCCACGTTCGAGGTCTGTGGTGGTACCATATATGGTACCGGTACCATATATGGTGACGGTACCATATAAGGTGCCGGTACCATATATGGTACCGGCACCATATATGGTACCCCCACCTTCGCGGTTTTCCGGTACCGGTACCATATATGGTACCACTCCGTTCAGATTTCGTACCATATATGGTAGTGGTACCATATATGGTACCGGTACCATATATGGTACCGTCACCATATATGGTACCGGCACCATATATGGTACCGGCACCCATGGCCATGAGTAGGGGTACCATATATGGTACCGGTACCATATATGGTACCACCACAGTCGCCGAACGTGGGGGCACCATATATGGTACCACTACCCTCGGTACCGGTACCATATATGGTACCGGCACCTTATATGGTGTCGGTACCATAAACGGCGTTAAGTGCCTGACTGTAATAGGCAGACCTTGTTAGAGCAGACCTTACCCTCACAACAACCAAAGTGCTGAACGCACTTAGCTTCGCTGTTTGCATTCACTTTGCATTCTTGACATTGTTCACACTGCATACTGAATTGAGATGGACAAGTCTTTCCGTCTTGAGCTGAAGTTAAACTATTACTAAGATAACAGCTGTGCCGTGTACATGTACTAGTTGCGCAACTCACCAGGGCATTTAATCTGGCATTTCTCTTTAGTGTGAAATCGATTGCTGTTTCCACTGCAGCCACCATAATTAAACTGGGTGCATTGTTCTGATTTCCAGTCATAGTACCACTGTAATACTGCGCCGTCACATGGCCCTACATCTTTTGGTTGACTGCAACGATCTAAAATTACCAGTCATCACATTTCAGACACATAAGTGATTTGTTACCTTGAGCTGATATGCAAGTAGCCTCACATTGCTTTCTGTTGTGAAAGTTGTTGCCATCTTCATTGCACCCTCTGAAGGGCAAACATTTTTGCTGAGCCAGGCTGTAGTGGAATCTAGTAGATCTGGCGAGGCATGACCCAACCTCTTTCGGTTGAGTACAGGACTCAGGTGAATTGGATCTGATACAAAATGGCCTTCCTTCTGACTCCATACATTGTTGGTTCACTGGACATAAGTCATCTTAACACAAGAATACGCTGTAGATGTCTGGCTTACTGTTGTGACGTAACAGGTAACGCACGCACTTCGAGGTTGGCAAAAATAAGGTTTGCATGGCTGGCCTTCTATGCACGGACGTCTTGACAGTATGCAGTCGTGACAAGGCCCACAGACCCCACCCTGACAAGGGTTAGAAGCAGTTCTGCACTGGTCCTTCGGGATTTCTGTGGTTTCATCTTCATAGTAATATGCATTACATCCTGTGCAGTAACTAACTGCACAGAAACGTGCTTGCACACACTCAGTTCTGAATGTTGCACATGGATCACTACAACTGTTGGGGTTGAGGTCTGCAAAGTGACTCTTGACTTCTCTCTCTCATCCAAGACAAAACGTAGCTAAAACCTGGGCAGCAAACTGTGCCTTCTGTGTGAACGCAGACTGCATTTCCTGCAGTGTTGACCTTACAGGCTCTGCAGTCCCCACACCTTACAGTAGCACAAGGGTCTGTGGGTTTGCATCGTTCTTTTGTGATAGGCTCAAAGTCTTGGTCATAATAAAATGCAAGACAAGCCCCGCAATAGCTGGTAATGCAGTGGTTAGCTGTGGGACAGTCTGTTTGAAAAGATGAGCAAGGATCCACCAGACAGTTCACTGGTGGATTGTCTGCTAAAGAACTTCATTTCATTACCATAAGCTAGCTGCACAAGACCGTACCTGGGCAGCAATCAGACAGCTGAACGCATTTTGCTTGATTTTTGCTGTTGATTTTGCATTCTTCACACAGCTCGCATTGCTTGTTAAAGTTGTCTGGACAGATGTGCAAGGGCTTTTGACATGAATGACCGCACCCAGTGGAACAGCACTTTTTATCACTTGGACAATCGGCATCGAAATGACAGAGCTCTGCACAAACTCCTCTTTGGGGCAGTCTTGGACATTGACCTGGATGATTTTCTGCAGTAAAATGTGCAATGTAAAAGAGGTTATTCAGTTGAAAGTAGTAGCACACATACCCTCTGCACATCTAAGCTTAGGCTCAGGACACAAATCTGCATTGAGTTCATAATAGACTGTGCAGTCTTTTCCTTCTGGTGGCAGAATAGCGATTGATGGGCAAGCTGAAGCAGTATTCTACTCGTCTTGCGAGAGGCCGAAGCCAGGCCACACAGAAAACAGCATACCAGGAGTTCCAACACAAACATCTTCGCACTCTAGACTGGTTTCAAAATTGTTCTGGTTGCCTTCACAACCGCCATAGTTGAACGTCTTGCATGAGGAAATGACTCTATCGTAATGAAATCGTGTGATCAATGCTTCACAAGGTCCCTCCGCAGGCAGTTGACTGCAGATTTCAAGCTGCTCCTCTTCACTAAGGTACTGTACACATCTTGGCTGTCCTTGTATCATTTTGCAGTTAGGTCTTTCTGGCGGACAGTCCACAGAATCGCAAGTGAAACAGTCAGGGGATTCTAAAATGAAAAGGTGAGTTCAGTTCCTGGACAGCACAGGTGCGGGGAACTCACTTCGCAATTCACAGAAATAGGTAGGCTGACACGGCGGATGAGCACACACAGTGGGCTTGCAATTATGACAAGCGTCACATTCATTGTTTTCACATGGATTGCAGTCATCTCCAAACAATCGGTTGTAGTTGGAATCATAGAAGAATGCCTGACAACTTCCACCACAATTGCTTGCAACACAGTGGGCAGACTGCGGACAAGATTGTTCAGCTGTATTGCAAGGATCGCGGAAACAGCTAACTGGTTCACTGTCTTCTGAAGTATACTTACTGTATAAGAGCAAGAAAGGAAAGACATGAATGTGAGGTGCAATGGTCACTGACAGTTACACCCTGAGTTGTGAGGGGACTGCACATATTCATCCTGTTTGCGCGGCTATGTAGTGTTTGTCGCAAAGGGCCTTCATGGGACCAATCTTTAAAGAGAATGTAAGATACATACCTGGACAACAGTCTGGCAGCTGAACGCATTTTGCTTCATTGTTTTCATTCAGTTTGCATTCTTCACAGAGATCACACTCTATACCGAATTCAGTTGGACAAAGATGAGCTGGATTTTTACAGACAAGCCCACAGCCGTTGGAACAACACTTTTGATTCTCAGCACAACTGGAGTCTGAGCTGCAGAGTTGTGCACAGCTTCCAACTCCTTCAGGTTCAGGGCAATGTCCAGGGTTTCCTGCAACATCTCAGTTATTCTGCTGATGATCATTACAACATCCTGAAATCTGAACACAACACCTGCTGGGCATGACACTACAGGCAGTGGACACAAGTCGTCATCTAGTTGATATTTTACAGTGCAGTCATCTGACGGTGGTCTAACTTCTATCTGATGACAAGCTAAGACACAACAGCTGTGTGTAGAATCACAGACACCGAGACGTACATTTGGTGCCTGCGCAGAGTGCCTCGCATTCCTGGCTGCTATCAAAGTTGTTTTCATTTCCTTCGCAACCACTGTAAATGAACCTTTGACAAGATGATGAAACTCTGTCATAGTAGTATCGGTATTGTGAACCTGTACAAGGTCCCACTTCAGCCAGCTGACTGCAGATTTCTAACTGCTTTGCTGGATCAAAACACTCTGGTTTTTCTTGAACCATCCTGCATTTGGGCCTATCTGATGGGCAGTCAATGTTTTCACAAGTGAAGCATTCTGGAGAATCTGGAAAGCAAACACTCACAAAGGCCTATAGCTTAGGGAAGTAACCTCTCAGTTCACAGATGTATGGATCGCAGGGGGCCGTGATGCAGACGATGGGTTTGCAATCATGGCAGGCTCCACAGTCATTGTCTTCACATGGGTCTACTTCCGCAGGGGTGCAGTCTCTATTAAGTATTGGATTGTAGTCTTTGTCATAGTAAAAAGCATCGCAGCCATTGCAGTAACTCGCAATGCAGTGCGTAGCCTGCACACAGATTTTTTCAAATGATTCACATGGATCTTTGACACACTGCACTGAGTCTGTCCCTTCTGAAAGGGAACTGAGTTTTCTGTCGTTGTCTAGAGTACTGATCTCATCTCTGCCTCACCAGCACAACAGTTAGGAAGCTCTACACATCTTGCTCTCCCATGGTCGTTGACCTTGCATTCCTGGCATTCTTCGCATGATTCTTGGTCATGACCTTCTGGACAAAAATTAACTGGACGTTCACACACTCGACCACAGCTATTTGTGCAACATTTTTCATCGCCATCACAGTCGTTATCGACATCACATTCGTGAATACAGGTGCTCTTTCCTTCTGGAAGTGATGGGCACTGACCAGCTTTTTCTGCAGATATGTCGTCTAAACTCTGTTAAGTTCTGCTCAATTCAAAGAAGAAACTCTTACGCTCTGGACAGATGAGGTTGTACTGGAAGCAACCAGTTTCTGAACTTTTTGATCGCTTGTATTTGCACCCTTCCGGAGCTACTAGAGGCGTTTTAGCTGGACACTTGGGATCAGGCCCTGTGCAACGAAGCGCACAGCCGTTACTGCAGCAATGACGCTTCCCCTCGCAGTCATCATCCTGTTGACATTCTGACTCGCAGGTTTTGCGACTTAACAGAGTCGCTGCTGAGCACGGATCAACAATTTCCCTCTCTATGATAGCGGTAAATTTAGTTTTTTTGGATTCTACATTATTGTTTTACCTCTTAGCTCGCTGAAGCATTCTTTCACATCATCGTGCAGCTCAGAAGCGTTTTGAGCCGCAGCGTCCAACCAATGTTGAATATTGGTAGCTTTCTGCTGAAGAATTTGATCTAAGTATTTAAGAGATCTAATTCTTTGGCTCTGAAAACAATACCCAGTTTAAGCGATACCAACGTTGATCACTGTATAACTTACTGTTTGAGTGAAATGATCTCCTGAAAGTTGGCAGCAAGCGCTACCAACGCGCCAGTTTGGGCCAACGACCTGAGTCGAAACTGTTGCACTCAAAAATATTATACATAAGAGAGCTTTGCAGGTTTTGTCCTTCATACTCAAACTGTGCTAGGCTAGTGCTAGGCCGTACAAATGTCTGCAAACTTTATCTAATGACAAGCACAAAGTTCACGTTTGATTGATTAGTGGTACAGCACACACCACATATCATTTACTGAACATTATCATAGCTATGACTTAACAGCAATTCTCCGCATAAATCAAAGAAAAACTTTCTAAATACGTTCAAACAAATCTTCCTCTTCAAGAGCACGGCTCATATTCGCACTCGCAAGGTTCGAAATAGGTTGTACCAGTCATTTTTAGGTCAAATGTTCTGTTACTCTCCGACATGGCCTTACTATTGATCTCACAATTCTGCCATTTATCCATATTCATGAAGTTTGCCGACTTACACTTCGGTTTTAACTCGTAGCATTTTTTGATGCATTCCTCCAAATTACCCTCTTCCACTTGCTGTAAGTCTTCACTCCAAGGCGACGTATAGTCGTCGTGTTTATTCTTAACGCACAGATTTCCAATCGTTTCTTTGCCGTCGTCTACAAGCACACACCGTACACCAATCTTTGAGGCGTAAGCGTAGAATGAAAAGACTGTACCGACCTGGTTTAGTGTCTTCTGGCTTGGCAGTTGTAGCACTTGGTTTGGCTGTTTCGGGTTCGGGTGCAGGAGTGGCTTTGGTGGTGGCTTTAGCAGCAGTTGTGCGTGCTGCTTCTCCAGGTTTGGCAGTAGTGGCTGGCTCTGGGCCTGCTGGACTGGTCGCTCCAGCGCCTGCGGCTCCGCACTTGGGCATAACGCACGGCCAGCGAGCATACAGTTTTCTGTTACAGATACCACCGGCCGCAGCCGGTACTATAACGTGTCGCGTCACCTGAAGGATGCCGTAGCCGCAGGTCACACTGCACGGGCCCTTCTTCCAGCCTGAGTAAATGCAGTCTGAAACTCATTCACTCTCCGTAATACATAGTTTTAGATTGGATATTCAATCAGGGAAATAACAACTTATATGGTACCACCTGAGGCCTCGATCGAACGGGTACCCTAAATGGTACCAACATACATGTAACAGACAGGGGGTCTGAGGGGTCTGCCCCCACCCGACGTAGGCCAGACCCCCCCGGATGGGGACCCCCCCCCCCCCCCGAGACGATTTTTCCGAGCCCCCCCCCATCCGGTTTGTCTGGCAAGTAATTTTTTGAGCAAATTTTTGAAATTTTTTGCAATTTCAGACACAAAAATTGCCAAAATCGCCCGTAAAACAGCACTTTTTAGCTGTATTTCAGCCAAAATTAGCGATTTTTGACGATTTTTAGCCGAAAAATTGCGATTTTTGAACGTTTTTTAGTACCCAACCCCCGTCCCATATATGGTACCGTTTCGATATACATTGTATGTGTACTGGTACCATATATGCTGTTATTTCCCTGACTGGTATTTGAGAGTAATTGAAGGCTATTCATATAGTGAATAGTTTTCAAGTCCAAGTTAATTGCATGAAGGGTGCGGCCAATTGACCGACTAACACTCACTCACACCTGATCATAAGATTTTTGTTCAGTTTTCCGTAAAGGTCATGGGTTTTGACACTTCTTGCATAAAATCATTAAAACCCCACAAAGTTTCTGTTCTGGCATAAACAGTGGCTATAAAAGACGCCAAGTTGCTGGTACACTTACTTCTTTTGGTATGTGCATAGCCGTACAGGTAAGATACCGTAATCGCAAGACATAGCAACAATCTCATATTTGAACCACACGTAATAATCGGAATCACCGCAGAACCAAAACTGTCCGACAACTTGCGGAACAAGTCAATTTACTTACACACGAATAATTCAACGTAACTAACTAAAAAGTGGTAAGCGCAAAAACCTGACCAACTCCGTGATAACTGTTTTACGAAGCAACAAAAAGATACATTTTTTAGCAGCGCTCAAAATAGATAGTGTCTTTCTTGTCCAGCTCCAACGGCCGATCTCCCATGGCTTGCTGGTTTATTTCGCAGTTCATCCATTTGTCTTGCATGTGGTAATTGCCCGACAGACACTGCTGGTCAGCGTAGCATTTGCGTACGCACTCTTCGAACGATGCCACCGTTTCGTGATCTTGACTGTAGGGCGAAGTCTTGTCCACGTGTTTGTTCTTGATGCAAAGACCTCCCACCTCCTCCTTGCCGCCTTCTCCTGGTTTGCTTGTTGAACCGCTAGTTTTGGTGGCTGAAACGCGTAAAAATGGATTCTACTACCAGACCAGACTGAGCGGAAAAACCGTTTAGTTTTACGGGAGACTATCTTGCTGCAAGTTTTAGAAGGACAAGTGAAGCACCAGCTTCATGTCGCTACTGTCTTTTGGACAATAAGACCACTGGTTTTTTTTCCTATTTTCCGAATAACTTCAAATGGCTGCCATTCTGTCAATTTTACACCTAACTGCAGGTCATTCAGAATCCACTCGGTTTCTGTTTCGTGCAAAAAGTTTCGATTCTCTTAGACCCGTTCGTTTCTAGCTCTAGATTTGAATCTATTCGCAAAAACTCGATAAATGGTTTTTTTGGCCAACATTAGATATTACCTCCTGTAACAGAACTGGCGGTGGCACTAGTCGGTTGCGTGGCTGAATCTGGAGATTTCAGTGTAGTTGAAGCTGTTCCCGCTGCTACGCCTGAATCAGGGCACTTCGACATGACGCATGGCCACCTGATGTACAGTTTTCTGTGACAAGGTCCAGTTCCTTGGCTCGGTTTTATGACATGTCTAGTGACCTGCATTATGCCGTATCCACAGGTCACACTGCAAGAGCCTTTCTTCCAACCGGAGTATATACAACCTGCAACAGCAACACACACACCTACCGTTCTTATCAAGTTTGCACTTAGTACAGTGCTTTCAAAACTGCATTTCAGTTCTAGTCAAATCCCATGTGTAGTGTAGGTACTTCTTTTATAATATTGCCTTGCACCATTCGAAACCGTCTGCATGAATTACCTGCACCTTTTCTCAAAAATCGGCCTTTCTGTACGTTGAAAAGCGAGTTTTTTGTAAAAATAACTTTGGACCTCTGCTTGAAGATAGTACCGTATACGTACTGTACAACAATGAAACAGTACCGGAAGAGTGAAGAGAAGTGAATACAGACGCCAGCGCCAGGAGGGACAACAAATAAGGAAACATTGTTTAACCGCCGTTGCTTTTCACTTTCAGTGTTGGCCGATTGTGCAATAAAAATGGTGACAAGCCATGAGTGAAATTCTACTGAACCGATCAAACAAGCGGTGCAGAAAAACCGAAACTTGATATTGTTAAACTGGTTTCTTATGTTTCTTCTTCACCTAACATTTACGATCATGGAGTTTGTTTTCGCAACCTATCGTCTGGCGGCATCCTAAGCAAACTCAAAACATTCAAGGTTTATACAGTGTACTCATGGGAATATTTTGCCCCTGAACGAAGTTAGAATTCGGTGAACATAAGACGTCGGTCGTTTTTTAAAAAATTGTGGTCGGACGAATTTGAGACGGTAATCTACTACTACGCACATACGTATTTATACTATCTACACGGGAAATAAGTACCTAACTGCGTTTCTAAAAACTCAAAAATGCGTGCTAATGGGCAAGAAAACAAGTTCAAGTTCTGACCAGCCGCCAAATGGGCTGGCCGAAGTTAAATAAATAAATAAATTACGCAAATAACTTTGTAGTTAAAGTTAGCTCTCATCTAACTTCCGATCCGATATCAAAATTGTGCTATTCTAAGATCACGAATGAGCGTAAATTTATTCTCATCAGATCTACGTGTTGCCAAAAGCGACAAAGTTCCTAATTTGATCAGGTCACACTACCCAATACTCTAAAAGCCTAAATCTTTCGTCACTTGTTCTCGCCCTTCTAGGAAACTTCTGCTGCATCCACTCAAAAAACTGCTGCCATGATTCGAAGTACACACCCTGATAGTTATTGTTGGGCATTCGGTCGGTGTAGTAAGCAATCGGCGGAATTCGCTGAATCAGTCGACGTTTCACCACACTCCAAGCGTCGATTTGGCCCTTTAAGACGACTGTGAAAAGGAAGACGCAAAGAAAGAGCGGTGCGCGCGTCATTGTTTGGCAGCACTGAAGACAGAAAACCAATCGCACACTTCTATTTATAGGTGTTTTGCTGGCCGTGCGCCAACCTAATCAAAACTAACTTTTTTCTGACCAGCTGGAGTCCGTCTGAGTGGGCCGTAAAGAGGAACCAGACAAGTTTTTTCAAGGTGAGCTTCGATTCCCGGCCCTTTCCCCCACCCGGAAAACTGTCTTTCTTTGTTTTTCTAAGCCTAAGTCCAACCCTAAAGCCGAAGCTTGCAACAAAAGGCTTAACTGAATAGTTAGAGTGGCCGGTGGATCGGTGAAAGTAGCTCGCGTAATATTGTCTGCTTCCAAGTGCGGCTGTTTGCATGTCATCGGTGCCATCAAGAGACCTTGAGGAGGCATAAACGTGCTCTGACAGCTGCACTCTAGGGACGAGTTTTAGTGGCCATAATACCAACGCGTAAACTAGATTTTTACACACTCTACCACTCACCAAAGCTCTGTAGGTAGAGTGGCCTGGCGTTTATATCGTTGTAATGGCGTCCGGAGCGGTGCGCGTTTTCGACGAAAATGACCGCAAATACCGCTGCTGTTGTTGCCACCACCGCGTCTGTGCCATAGTAATTGGCATTCTGACCCTGTTCGCGGGGATAGCTTATCTAGGGGAGGTGGTCGTTACTGAACTGGACGCAGCTACCACATTACCTGGCCCTCTCCCCTATGTATCGATCATCTCTCTGATTTTGGGCGTGTTGGCCATCGTGTCTGCCGTCTGCATCTTTATTGGTCTCTGTCGATTACGTCCCAGATGGCTGATCCCTTACTTCGTCTATACCCTAATTGCATTGATCGTTCTGGTAGCTCGGGTCGGCTACGCTGTTTGGCAGATTCACGAGCATCCTGAAAACGTGGATGCTGACTGCAGAAAGCTAATACAGAAAGGCAAACTGAAGTCTGAGTGCGACATTCAGTGGGTGGCCTATGGTTCGGCGGCTGCCACTTTTCTTGTCTATGCACTCTTGCTGATTTGGTTCGCCTACAAAATCTATGGGGCCTACCGGTACTTGCGAGATTTCGACAAAATGCGGCATGTGGACTGGACTATGAAGTGGGGACTGACCACTACTGCCTAGGCTTTGTGTTTCGATTTACTCTCTGGTTACGGGATTGTATTCTGTGTGATTTGAACTTGATCTGTTTACTTTGACTTTCATTTGTACAGTTTAGACCACTAACCGATATTCCATTGTTAGGTCTTGAATAAACGGAAAGTAAAGCTAGTAGTAAGCCAAGCTGTGGTTTTTGCGCAACATGACCTTAATGTCATGCGCACAGAGTGAGCACACTTTTACGATGTGAATATTAGGTGCAGAGTGAGAGCAGGAAAAGCTCTGGGTTCCAGTCCAGTTTGGTTGCATGAGAGCTGAACTGATAACAGCAGCTTGGCTAGCCATAGGTCTGAGTGCGTGAAAACCCGGTCTTCTGCTAGCTCGAAACTTTTCCACCAAAAGAACCAACCAGGAAACCAGTCCCATCCCTAGCAGTCCTAAGAAGGTACCAGAAAAAGCCAGGAAACTCAGAGGGTGCAGCCCTAATCTAGCCAAAGTGGCAGTTTGACATTTGTCCTTTACAGTATTCCTCCATCTGTCCAGATACTTGTTAACAATGTTCTCTGTCGTCTGCTGCAGTTGAATGAGAGTGTGGTTGAGTTTAGATAGAAAGGGAGCATGCTTTCTGACCATAGGACCTCCAAAGTGACCTGGAAAATCAAAGGCTTCTGCTCCTTCCACATCACAGCTGAGCATTTGAGCCATGCTGATGCTGCTGTGACTGGTCAAGTACACGTGACTGCCACTTGCCACCAGTTCAATGATTCTAGAGAGATTCTTCTCAAACAAAACCGGATTTCTCTCCACTGCTGAGTGCAGTCTTTTGTAGAAGTGATTATCGGAGTACAGTATCGACTGGTACCTGTAGTCAGTGGGTTCAGTGAGAACTAAGGTCACCTTACCTTCTTCAATAAGCCCAGCAATAGAGTTAGGGTCGATTTTCGGGTTGGGTGTGTGAGACAGCTTAGCAAGCAGACCGTCTTGGTACAAATTTACAAACAATACAGCAAACAAACCAAAGACCAGCAGCACAAACTTGACGCTTTTACTGTCAGCCGGCTGGAAGGAAGGCGTCAAACTGTGAAGCAGGCGTGCCAGTTTCATTTGCCTTGCAGAAACAGTACGCACCAGCGAAATCAGAGTCACAACAGTCAAAGAAACCAGCCCAACTGCCAGCCAGGTGCCTGGACCAAAAACCTTAAGCAACAGCCAAGCACTACTGGCAGTGCGGGTTCGGACGCTTTTGTAATGAAGGCTAGCTTGAACATAAAAGCGGGAAAACTGAAATCGAATGTCTTGCGTCGCTCCGCCGTATCCATCCAGAATTGGGTAATTAGGTCGATCTTCCCACTTTGGAGGTCCCCCAACAGACCGTCAACCCAGCTTCCGTTCACTAAACGACCATAGCTTGGGTTTTTGTAGGGAATGAGCTTGTAGGGCGTTCCCATGGCCAAAAGCCATGTGTAGTAGAGTTCGGCGGTGATTCCGGGAAGCGGGCATTTAAAGCGCGGTTTAAGGTTACTAATTGCACATGGCTCTAGCCAGTTCGGAAATGATGTACCAGCTACACGTAGCATAGACATGGCCAACTATATGTACCGGGACGCGCCAAATCAGAGGTGCACTCAACAAAGCTTCGTATGTTGGAACTGACAAGAGCAAATAGGAGAAACATGAGAAATGCACACAGCAGCAATGCAATCAATTTTGGATGAGCTGGCATTTAAAATCCAATTTTTCGTTTATCTCGTGCATCCTGTAAATTAAGGGAATAGCGTGTGAAGGTTTTAGGAACGAGATCACATTGATATTACAACTTTAAGCACTGAACTAGCGGCGCAGAATCAATTGCTTGAAAGCTTTTCTGTATGATTGTAGGACCGCAATGTGAACCAACATTTGACCCGTGCCATTGAAAAACTTCAAAACCGGCTCGATGTAATAGATAGCCAGAGCCATGATTTCCGGTCTGGGTATGTTTTGATAAAAGCTGATAACAATAAAGGCATCCAAGCCATAGGTAAGGATGTTGAAGGACAAAGTAGCCCACAACAGCAGTTGCTTTTCCTTCTCATATTTTCTCTGCTGTCTTCTCTTCTTCATTTCCTCTTCTGATGCACAGTTTCTTACAGGAGCGATTGAAAGGCTGCGAAACAGTTGAATAATTTTGAATGACAGAATGGCTTGAACAAGCAACAGCAAGCAAATAAAATAGATGTTAGCCTGATAAATCAAGCTAGAAACTACCCACAGCTCATCAAAAATAGGTGATATGGTAGTCAGAAGGGCAGGCAGTCTGCTGATTGTGCAAGTCACTAGCACAAGCCTGATGAAAGTGTTGGCTATCCTTTTGTGGCTGCGATTGCGATATTTCAGCGGTTGTTTCAAAGCCAAATAGCGATCGTAAACCAGCGCTGTGACCAGCAGCTGATTGACTGTTTTGAAAGTGTCAAAGGGAATTTGAAAGAAGCCATGCAGCATGAAATACTGGGCAAATGGGCAAAACCGCAGCCACTCTGTGAGGGGGCCGAAAATGTCCAGTGCGAAAAATGCTCTGCACATGTTGACGCAGATGTCACTGATACATTCAGCTCGATGGTAGTAAAAAGAACCACCCGGAGCAGCTTTAAATTTTGCGAAAACTTTTCGCAGAGTTAGCAGGTTCAGAGTGCCCAGAAGAAGAGCAGCAGGTGGCGTGAAAAGAAAGAACGTCTCGCCTGAGTACAGGATGAAGAAGAGGCTGTAGAACTTCTGGTAGAAAGACAGAATTCCAGACAGAGTGCAAGTTTCAGCACGACATGTCAGCATGTCAGTGTAGCTTAGCATCTCTTCCAGTGAACTCTGCTCTTCAGAGACTTTTTCGATATCACTTTCACTGAGTTCAAGCACTCGTAGTGCTTTGGAATTAAGGTCTTGCACAGAAATGTTACATTTCTGCTCAGCAGCCACATAATTGCCATTGACCGAATGAAGACACGCCATTTCTGAGCAGAAATTTCTAAACTTAAAGCGAGTGTACATATATTGCGTATGTAATGTACGTAATTTTGCATAGGTTACCCCTCATTGGTTTGAGCAGACCACTCTGGCAGTGCTAAGAAAAGCAGAATGCAGAAGAAGAGCATGTTCATCTTTGCAGTAGTTGAACAAACGTATTAGAAGTACAAAAGTCTGAAATTCGATAAGGTATGTGTTGCAAATTAGCACAAATTGGTGATCACGGCAGAGAATAACAAACCAAGAGAAAACGCTACTTCCACCCACACACTATCGGTGTGATCCTTGTAGCGCCGGATATTCAAAAATATGAGAGTGTGGGTTTTATATACAAACTGCTTTTGCCAATCTGTTGGCAGAAATGCGGGGTCACACCATTCCTCCGGGTACTACAGTTTTGGCTTGTACCCAGCAGCATCAGGTTGCGAGAACGAGAACTATTGTTCCCCTGGAAATTGATCACGAATGCTAAATTATATGCATAAGCACGTGCGTGCTGGCCTGCTAGCAGCTAGAAGCAGGGCTGAAGGTAATTCGTTGACAGAGCAGGTGGTTCGGCTCTGGGTAGATGCAAATGCAACAGTATCCACAAGGGACGAACAACCAGTGGCGTATCCAGGGGGGTGTACTGTAGGGTGTGTACACCCCCCTTTGCGGTGGAGGTAGGAAGAAAAAGTCTGTCAAAAATATAAGAAACTAATGAATTATGTACTAAAACTGTCTATTTTGTGCTCAGAATGCCTTCTAAATGCGTTTTTGAAGGCCAAATTTTCAAAATTTTCTCGCCCTGGACGGGCAGAAGCCCAACCAGGCCATTATAAACTACTAAAACTTGTAATTTCTGTTAATTTTAAGCTCGCAATGCGTTTTAAACGCGTTTTTGAAGGCTAATTTTGCTAAATTTTCTTACTCTGGTTGGGCAACGGCCCAACCAGGCACTTTCAAAATTTTACACCCCCCCCCCCTTTCCAAAATCCTGGATACGCCACTGCGAACAACGCCCCTTCCGGTTTTTCAGGAAACCAGTTTTTGTCTTTTTTATCAAAATAAATGCGTATTCATGCTCGTGTCGAAAAAATCGTCCGACGACTTTTCAGTGTGCCAACATCTTGTGATATACGCATCAACACGCTGCGCGACATCTGTGAGGCGTTGTTGCAGGCGGAAGATGTCACGCCACGCGGCGTCTCGGTGCGTATATTGCTAATTGTCGGCCCGACAGAAAAGTCGTCGGGCGATAGTTTTTGCACACGGGCATGAATAAATGATATAAGAGTCAGTCTCTGAAACGATCGAGTCTTGTCCCTTTGCCCTCAGACCATAAAATTGAAATTTTGGCCCAAAGAGCTGTAAGCTGTAGCACTACAGGTCAGGCTTTGACGCCAGTTTTTACTGCGTTGACAACAAGCAATCGCAGGGTGTCCTATAACTTCCTACTTCAGCTGCTAGGTTAGAAATTCGACTTGGAAATTTTAGTCCCATAGTTAAGCTAGTGATTTGCGGAAGGCTGTATCTTTGAATTGGAGTGTCAAATCCGCTAATCCTTTGCAGCTGAAAGGTAACTCATAAGTATATATTAGGGCTCCAATTTACAGCTCTCTGGGCCAAAATTTCAATTTTTGCGTCTGAATTAGATACCTGCGCGGGCCTCCTTAAAACTGTCTAGCCCTTTTCAGAGGAATTTTGTACCAAAAACTGCTATGTATTTTGAACAATTTTTGGCTCACAATTTCGATTTTTAGCTATATTTTATAAACTACAATCCCCTGAAAATTGCTACGACGCTGTTTTCGATTATGGTACAGGGTGTCTCAAAAAAAATGATCACATTTCTTTTTACTGCCATTTCCGCAAATTTTGACCAAATAGGCTGAAATGTGGACCATAGGTGCCCAAACTCGGGCAATTTTATGTGTTAAAATTTGGTGCACTAGGCTTGACCAATTCTCGAGAAATTTCAAAAAAAGTGAAATTTGGTAATTTCAATACCAAAAGCCGGTCACCGAAAAAACGTTACATTACATTATCGCCTAAACTCTAACGATAGCGTTGCAGTTCATGCGTCAACTTTTTACACACGAATTACCCTGAACTTCTGCGTTTACACTCCAAATTTCATCCAATTCCGTCAAAAATTAGAAAAGATATAGGAAAAGGAAATGTTTCCATTTTTCGGTGACCGCCTTTCACTATTGAAATTACCAAATTTCACTTTTTTTAAAATTTCTCGGGATTGAGTCAAGCCTAGTGCACCAAACTTTAACACATAAAATTGCCCGACTTTTGGCACCTATGGTCCAAATTTCAGCCTATTTGGTCAAAATTTACGGAAATGGCAGTAAAAAGAAATGTGATCATTTTTTTAGACACCCTGTATATTATATGTTATAGTCAAAAGACAGGTGAAAAATCTGAGAAAAGTCTTTCCAGAAGCAAACGCAACGGTGCGTGTGAACGAAGTAATTTTCAAACAGAACTAAGTTAGCATAGGCAATCACACAAGCACCAAGCTGATTTGCTTTACGTGAGTGACAGACAGACATGCCGTCACTCAGCATTCTTGTGAGTCTTGCGATATTTTTTGTTCCAATAGTCGAAAATTCGTCGTTTTGGAGCTGGCCAAAAAATCCGTACCGAGATCCAGACCCTAAACAGTAAGCTGAGTATTTCTGTCACCGCAATGAACTTCTGATCTTCTTTTTAGACTTGCAAAGACGTGCAATACTTTTAACTGCCTGAAGCAAAATGCGCTAACCTCAAACTTCAGCGCTGCTTTCAAGTCTTGCAACCACACAAGGTCTGGGGTTAGCAGACTGCTCAGTGACCGGTTTCCGGCTTTTTCCACTGCTTTGCTGCAGCACAACCTGGCTTTATTTTGCTATAAACACTGCTCCCTGACTGTCTACATACCGTACTTTTGGCATCACCTCAACTACCAAGTCTCTTTGTTTTCTCGACTAGGCGATATCTACTTTCCACAAGCGTCTGAAGTGCGTGTTTCATACTGGAATCTACAAGGCAGAATGTTTGTGGGGATCTACATTTTTGCCTTTCTTTCACTCCCACTCTCTCTGATCCTGAACATAGCCAATCTGTCGGTAATGGCGAAGATGTTCAAAGGCACAGGCAGTAATAGAGGAGCTGCGGTCTACTTCAACTTGGGAGAGATTTTGACTGACATCTTCACGGCGTTGTTGGAATGTCTCAGAGTGACAGGTTTCCTCCACACTGGTCTCGACTACTTTCTGCACGACTGTCCCATCCAGTACTACGTAAACCTGGACCATCTTACCTTTAGCGTGTCACAACTGATAGCGGTGATCAATCAGTGTTTTCTGGTGGCTCTTGTTCAGGACAGACATGCAGCTCTCAACAAGCCTATGGCTTATGCAAAACGGAATCACAAAAGACACAGCAAAAGAGTGTCGATGGGAATTGCTTTGGTCGTTTTTCTTCTTTTGGGGCCAATTTGCTTCTATCCATCAGTGGGCAGGCCTCTGACAGATCATTTTAAGACACATTTGGGTGCAGATCGCGAGTACGCCATAACTGTTGCACCTGTGCTCATCGCAGCATTGACTTTTGTACAAGTCTGTTTGGCCATCTCACTGCAGCGTCTGTACAAGAAACATCTTCACAGAAACGCAGTGGCTGAGGATGAAAAGGAGTTCAAGAAGACGCTCAAAACAGAAAGAGACAAGCAGAAACTGCTAATCGGTACGGTCGGCTTAAACATTCTGCAAGCAGTTGTTCAGCTTGTTGTGGGTTCGCACAACAACCCTACAGGGCTGTCTATAGATTTGTTTCGGGCGAAAGCAACGAATATTTACTTAAAAACAACTGGTTCAGCTATTACGGCTACCCTTTTCTGGCATTCAAGTTTGGAAAGTTTGCGCTGGTTCCGTTTCTGTTGATGTACAACGGCACGCTGGCTATGCTCTGCCACATCCTGTTCACGAAGCAGTATAGAGCGGCGTTTTTCAAGACAGCTGTGGGAAAGAGAGTGCTGCTTTTCAAACCTAACTGGGCTACCGGTTTGGGAAAGGATTCAGATCCAGTCAGAGAAGTACCGGTCATAGAACAGGAATACTGAACAGATGTCAAAGGGTTGATGAGGACAACAACAACAACAACAACAACAACAACAACAACAACAACAACAACAACAACAACAACAACAACAACAACAACAACAACAACAACAACAACAACAACAACAACAACAACAACAACAACAACAACAACAACAACAACAACAACAACAACAACAACAACAACAACAACAACAACAACAACAACAACAACAACAACAACAACAACAACAACAACAACAACAACAACAACAACAACAACAACAACAACAACAACAACGACAACGACAACGACAACGACAACGACAACGACAACGACAACGACAATTGTTATACTGTCTTGCATAAGGGCAGTCGTCTGTTTGTTATATGCTGTGCGTATGCAGTAGAATACCCAATATTGAATCAATTTTTTTCACTGTAGATTGCCGTAGAAAGGCTAGCCTAGCTAATGTGCAGAAAGAAAAATGAGAAATGTGTCAAAGCAGGAGCAATCACATTTAGCTGGCAGACACATTGAAATCCAATTTTTCCGTCTAATCTCCATTAGGTATTAACGACTGACTTCATTGTAAGGCAATGTCCCGCTAATAATTTCAATCATTGTTGTTTGGATGGAGTGAAAGGCCGCGGCGAAATGGTCGTCCCGCCTCCCTGGCGCTCCTTCCTTCTCTTCTCGCTGCTTTGTTTTCTGCCTGTAGAAATGCCGGTAAACTTTGGTTTGGCTTGGTTTTAAAATTGACCAATTCAATATTGAGAACAAATCATTTCGGATTGAACTAAAAATTCTGGTAGAAAAAGTCAATTTGGGGGCGACTATGATCGTACATTGCATGCGAAAGGCTTATCCGAAAATATTTTGTGTAGATACCGGGAAAAGTGCGCTGTGTACATAAATGTCGGAACGGTATGCTGCGCGACTTCGGTAAATTGTCCGGTCACAGGAACAAAGCGCCGGACAGTTTGATCAATCCAGATTTCTTCAACGTTGACGAATTCGAACAATTTTGTCAGTGAGTTTCAGTTTAATGTGTGCAGGCAGTGTACTCTGGCAACACTTGTACTGTCTGTCAAGAGCGCGTGATCCATTTTAAAATACTTTTCAGCTACCGCGTAAAACAAAAGTTAAGAATTGGAGCGCTACACTGCCACGCTAAGCCCGCTACTTTACGCCAAAGTACGTTACGTACGTAACTTTACGTTTTTTTGCCGAAAAATTGAGCGGCGAGGAACCGAACGAACATAAAAAATGCAAAAGAACAAGCAGAATATGTATTTTAGGAACACGATGTTTTATTAGACCAAGAAGATTTGCACATTTTTACACTTATTTATTTTTCGTGTCAAGATCAGAAAACCTACCACAACAGAAAGAGTGATGCGCGTTCAGAGATTACAAGCGTAGCTTGTACGGGACTTACGTACGTATCTGTAAATATCTGTTCTTAGCATTTCACAAAAGGGCAAAGCTTGCTTGTTGTCCTGTCCATATTCAGCCGCTAAGAAGCGTCTCAGAGAAACTTTATTCAAATTCCTCAATTATTTGTGTCAGGACCACAAAACAGGTACATAAAAAATTTTTTCCATTACCAGACTTTAAGAATTTAGAATTTCTGGATGCAATAAAGTGCTATTCAAAGACAAAACAAAAAGTAGAAACAATGTGTCACCCAATCTGCGGATACAGCTGGGTTTCCATGGAAGGCATGATAAAGGACCTCCACGGAATCCCACAGGAAGACAAAAAATTACGCAGCTATGTCATGGCTGATATGTGCAGGTGAGCGTTGAAAAATTTGAGCTTTACTTTAGAATTTAACCCGAATCCTTTCTTTTTGGAAATGTGAACACAAATACATACAATCTATCTGGTTATTTACTTTCCCATTTCAGTGTTTTGAAGTGTCTTCTTGACTGTCAACTGGAAGTCTATGCAAATGACTGCGGCAGCGAAAATCCTGGCAAGCTGCTCCGTGAGATATCCAGCATTTCTACCGAAGCTGCCCAGAAACACATTTCCGACCCTGCTTTGTACCCTCTGCAGTGCGCCGACCTCCAGTTCGAAGCCCGCAAAACTCAGAGCAAACAGCAACAACCGCGTTACTCTCCGATAGTAATAAGAGACAATTCTGCTCTGGAAGGCAGCACTGCCGCCGCGGTGGTCGTCTTTCTGTGCTTTGCTGCTGTGTATTTCGCTAATTTTTAAAATAATACGTAGTGCAGTTGTGTGCCTAGCTTATGTAAACAGCATTTAAATCAAAAGTGCGTAGCTTGGCTTGCTTTTATAATCAGTTGATCTAGTGATGAATAAAAGGCTAGCGAGAGCTCACCTGGATTTGGTAAGCGTGTTCCGGTTCCTACGTATATAATAAACGCGTATACGAACAATAGTATACTAACTAAGTGAAGCTGTAGTACAATGAAGTTTCTGCTTGTTTTGCTATCGATTGCCGGCTGGTCTGTTGCTCAATTCCCGGGAGGTTTTCCAGGAGGACAGCCTGGAGGGTTCCCATTCCCTCAGCCTGGAGGTTCGAGTGGAGGGTTCCCATTTCCCCAACCTGGTGGCAATACCGGTGGAGGAGGGCTACCTTTTCCTCTTCCAGGTGGACCTAATGGAGGTGGACCGCCCGGTGCTTTTCCGTTACCCGGCTTTAAGTGTAGCTGTAAGTGCAGACTTGATTGAACTGTTACCAATCTCTATGCATACTTATGTGTTCAGGTAAGCCAAGTAGCGGGGGTTCAACGCCAACCAATTCATCAGCATTCAATCTCAGTACTGTTTATTTTGTTTCTTTTCTATATGACATGACGAACATTTTAGACCAAGTTTTGAATCAGTTTGGTGGTTTCGAATGCGACTGTCAATTTGGTGTGTTGATTTTGTTGTAAAAACCATGATTTATGCTGATGATTTACATTTACAGTTGCTCCAAATGGCCCGAGTCCTACGGGACCTCAACCTGGCGGCCCAGGTCAGCCAGGAGGACCGAATCCAAATCCAGGAGGACCCAATCCAAATCCAGCTGGACCCAATCCAAATCCAGGTGGACCCAATCCAAATCCAGGAGGACCGAACCCAAATCCAGGAGGACCCAATCCAAATGGACCAACACAGCCAGGCGGACCAACAAACCCTAACCCTAATGGTCCAACGCAACCTGGAGGACCTAATCCCAGTGGTCCAACTCAACCAAACCCTAACCCTTTCCCAGGAGGAGGTTTTCCTGGCGGATTTCCACAACCCGGTGGCGGTGGCTTTCCAGGCTTCCCGCAGCCCGGCGGCTTTCCACGACCCGGAGGTTTTCCAGGCGGATTTCCTCAACCCGGAGGCGGTGGTTTTCCCGGAGGTGGTTTCCCTGGAGGATTTCCAGGTGGTGGCGGGTTTCCAGGTGGATTCCCTCGACCAGGCGGCTTTGGAGGATTCGGCAAAAAGAGACGTTAGAATATCCAAACCCCTTTACAGAATTTTGATGTGCTTTTATTAGAAAGAATTGATATACAAGTATAGCAGTTGGAACAAAAGCGTAATCAAATCGAAATCTATGTGCGTATAATCAGTACTATATAGCAAGAAATAATATTCAGATTTTTCAATCAATCTTGTATTTAAAACTGTCATATCCAGTAGCTTTGACGCTCCCTCCTGTAGGTTCATCTGTATCGCAAAGAAGACAGTGTTTCAACTTCTGGCTGTAGCTAAACCCAGCGCATACCCAATTCTGCTGACATTTGGTGGCGCAGTGTAGAACATTGGAAATCTGAGCGAACGATTTGAAGTAGGTCTTCAGTTTGCTGTCTGTCGATGTTTTGATAAATTCAGCGTAGGGATACTCGATCTGACACAAAGTGCCCTTGACGCTATCGCTATTGCAACATGCTGTATCATATAGTGCAGCGTTTTGCTCGTAACTGCCACAGTCTTCCGGGTTAGTAGAGTTAGCGCACAGATTATCAGGTTGTCCAGAAGCCCACAATATTTTAGAAGCCTTTGTATAGCTCGTAGAGCTTGACCGCCAGTACCAAAAGTCTGATAACGTTGGTTTACGTTTGTTCGGTGGGTGAGTGATCACTCAGCCGGTCACTTGGTCGGTCGGTCGGTCCGGTCGGTCACTTGGTCGGTCGGTCGGTCGGTCGGTCGGTCGGTCGGTCGGTCGGTCGGTCGGTCGGTCGGTCGGTCGGTCGGTCGGTCGGTCGGTCGGTCGGTCGGTCGGTCGGTCGGTCGGTCGGTCGGTCGGTCGGTCGGTCGGTCGGTCGGTCGGTCGGTCGGTCGGTCGGTCGGTCGGTCGGTCGGTCGGTCGGTCGGTCGGTCGGTCGGTCGGTCGGTCGGTCGGTCGGTCGGTCGGTCGGTCGGTCGGTCGGTCGGTCGGTCGGTCGGTCGGTCCTGTGTACTGGTTCCTGTCCTGTCCTCTCTGTCGGTTAATGGGTCGGTTGGTCAATACGTACGTGTAGGTCAGTCAGTCATCAGTGGATCGTCAAAATTAAACTAACTACAGTAACTTGCCTTGTTTTGCATTAGCCACTAGCTGTTGCAGTCCAATGTAAGCCCGACTATTTTTGACTGCCTGAAAGGATGATTTATTGAGGCAGTCGGTGTAACTCAACTATGGAACAAGTGTAACAACCAATACCACATCTTGCGGTTTTGGGGAAGAAGAGTCAAGGATTTTCACTATTTGAGTGGTTTGCAAGAACGCTCCATGTCCGTTCGGAAAATCCTCACACTTCTTTATTTCGGTGCTGTAATAGAAAGCTCGGTTGCTTAGTACAGGCAGCCAACTGAAACACCAGTTCTTGACGAACAAACTGTGTTCATCTTCACTGCATTTCTCCTTCAACGCTGAAATCGACGCCTTTCACAGCGAAGTACATGCAGGCAGCTTGTCCTCACTTGGGTACCTTTTGCGGCTGGGACGCACACTGGTTTTTTCTTCGATACGCTGACCCATTTGCCTGCTTTGCACTCGAAATTCGGTTGTACCGGTAGCGGCTGGCAGTAGATTCTTTTACCACCGCGATCACAGCTTACTGCCCTTGTATTGTGCAGAGTGTTGGCATCCAAATACCCCGATTTGCATGTTAACTTGGCTACTGTTTCTTCTGATACATGATCAGAGAACTGCTGTTCACCGTGACGAAAAAATGCTGTGTTAGGGTAGAGTGTTCTTAGAGAGTTAGTGTCGCACACGGCTTCACACCGCTCGACTGAAAGAAAATCAGGTAATGGAGTTGCGCGTACCGTGGAAGGCAGTAGGCACCTACTAATTTTTAATTCGACTTCTTCACATGTCGACGCATTCTTAGTGTCGGTGTCCAACCATTTCTTGATAGGAAATGTAAATTCCTGCTCTGTGCCCGTAACTAAAATTCGCACGTCATCCACAAACCATCCGTCGTTGTTGAAACCACCACACAGTCGGATTTTCTTCAGCTAAAATATATAATGAGTCCGTTTTTAGACATAACATAAATATTAGGAAGCGGCTCTGATACCACATTAGCACTCGTTCTTTGCGTTACCGGTTAAAGTCTGCTGTACAGTATGTACACCGGTACATTGTAGGTCCTGGATTTTTGTCTATCTATTACGTACGTACCTCTCCCAGCTGCCCGTAAAACAGGAAGGTGTCCTTTGAACCACTCTTGAATCGCTTTTTGAATGGCTTGCGTACATTGTAGTGCACATTGTTCAGAAAAATGTCACCGGTGTTATCACGAGAACCTATCAGATTAAGCGTCGGAATGGAAGTGGTGCCTGCATTTGTGCGGCTGCCTGTTCGAACAGTGATTTGGTATTCTAAAACAAAGATCCAGCTAAAGTTCAATGTAGGTGTATAGCTTCCCTGTTTTGAAATCTTCTCCTTGTTGGAAACGTCCTTCAACTATTCGACTTTTGAACACCGATGGCGTCGTTTCCATCAGTTCCGCTGCTAAAACAGACGCGGCCTCGAAAGCATAGTAAACTTGTGAACTGTTTACATTTAATTTACCTGAAAGAAAAATAAGTATGGAACGAATGATAGCCATTCCGTTCATCAGACAACCCGGCTCCAACAGCAAGAAGGGCAGCAAACTCGACGATGGCAACAGAATGTATGTGTATACAGAGTAAGAGTACAGCTAACAAAGAACCTCTCACATTTCAAATTCTATTCGAGCTCAGCCCAAACGCTATTTTGTGTTAATTCTTTAGAATACCCTGGTCTGAGTGAGTTATCTTACGCCTCTGCGTTTTTGTCACCGCCAGTTCAAACAACCGCGCTAAAAATCCGCCGAATGGAACTTCATGCTGTCAATTGCGAATTTGCCTAAACATCGAAAACCTTGTTTTGTAAAAAAATAAGTAAGCCACGAAGAAGCGTGGTCGTGTGGCGTGCGTGGAATTTTCAGTGAGCGCATTCTTGCCAGTGGCGTATCCAGGATTTCGGAAAGGGAGTGTTAAATTTTGAAAGTGCCTGGTTGGGCTGCTGCAGGGTAAGAAAATTTAGCAAAATATGCCTTCAAAAACGCGTCTAAAACACATTCCAGGCTTAAAATTAACAGAAATTACAAGTTTTAGTAGTTTAAAGTGGCCTGTTTGGGCTTCTGCCCGACCAGGGCGGGAAAATTTTGAAAATTTAGCCTTCAAAAACGCATTTAAAAGGCATTCTGAGCACAAAATAGACAGTTTTGGTACGTACCTAATAATTCATTAGTTTCGCTTATTTTTGACAGGCTTTCTCTTCCTACCTCCACCGTAAAGGGTACCCACCCTACACCCCCTTGATACGCCACTGATTCTTGCCTAGTCTAGTTCATTTTGAAACTTCTGTTTCTAATTGCAGCTAGGGAGCTCATTCAAGACTGAAGATGCAATGTAACCATAATAAAATCCGGTATTTTTTTGCTCTACTAAAAGGCACTATCCGGTATATCGGATACCTGATAATACCGGATAGCCAAAAAATAGCAGTTTCTTGACAATTTGTCCAGTTTTCGAGCGTATTTTTGGGTTCGCATGGAGATTAGCACTATTTTCGGACTTAAACTGCAGCCTATTAGGTTTAATATCCGATATCCGTCATATCAAATATATTCTTGGTCATATCCTACCAACCTTGAAAGCATCGAAAAAGTATATTTCTAGCCTGAAAATTACTGTCTTTCCTTTCAACCTGATGAACACTACTATTCGGAAAACTATCCGGTATCCGGTATTTTCCTTGCGGTTGCATCTCTATTCATGACATAAAACCCTCTATCATTTTATATTTTGGCGTATGTACACAGGCAAGGATCACGAGATTACGTATACAGGTTGTTAAAAAATCTATAATTTTCTTCAAACTATAATAGGTAGTTTACTTTGAGTAGATGGATATTTCAGCTTTCTGTCCTATTTGACGAAAGAGCGTGCAATGGCCGATTGGTTGGTTAGCCACCGGTCAAGTTTCGCGCGTAAATGTCCTCCTGTTATCCGGCGCATGATTCAGTTGGCCTTACACCTGTAATACCTATTAGCACTGTTTTGCTTGGAGTAATATAAGATTTGACGGATAGGAATGAAAAAATCCTAACTCGTAGGCTGATGGTAGAGTTTTTAGGGTTTTCGCATGTGTTTAACTTTATTTCTACTGTAAGATTGATTCTGATTGATTGATATCGAACGATTTCAAATTTTCAAACCTTTTTACACTTTACTTTAGTGTTAACTGCAGTTGTTGTTGTAACTTTTTTCTCCTTTCGGACTAGGAGTAGCCAACTGCTATAGAGCCAACTCCTTAACAAAACTGCAGTGGCTTATTCAGGAGGGTTTTGGGTGGGTACACCCCGTTTGCGGAGGAGGTAGAAGTATAAATTGTTACAGGCGATTTTAGCAACCTTACTGTTTCAAATTCTAAAAAATGCTAAATTTTCTGAACAATTAATTGCCAGAAAATCGAAGGGCGACGGTAGGAAAAGTGGTCTCGGGTCTGACCTCAGTCGGGTGAGGCATCAGATCCTCAATCCCCCTGTTACATGTAATTGTACTTGGGTAGAGCCAGGCTATAGGTGGAGTGGTTGGTATGCCGGTGGAGATTGGATTTAGTGCTCATATATGGCTAAACGGCTGTCCATAGTCATACCTTACCTGATAAATACAGTGCTGGCCGAAAAAACCCGCATGACCTTTTCAGCTTTCCGTAAAAATTTAGATGACTTCCATTCCGTAAATTTTGACTCGTGTTAATAGATTTTTGGCTCTGTTATTATTTTGTATCTCTCGTTCATTGTTTCCTCGTCCTCCTGGCCCACTGTCGTCCTCGAGTCCTGTGTTTTATCCTTCTACATTGAAAATACGAATTGGGAGTTATGAACGAAATTTAAAACTGAAATGTTGTTACAAGAACCCTCCAGATATGAATCCCTAAAAAGTCTGCTTTTTAGCACCACTGGTTTCTGTCTTTCAATTGTTATTTACAGGTTAAAAAATGACCTTCCCGAAATGAGTGAATTTTTTCAGTTGTTTCGAAAGATGACCTGATAGCTTATCTGACAAACTGTGCATAGGCGACTTGATTTGTCCTAATGTGTTTGAACGTTTCAGGTTTCCCAGGTCTGAGCCTCTAATCTTCTCTAGGTTCTTGTTTGTAGATTTGTTTACGATTTAATGTCACCTGAGTAAACGCGGTCAGGTCAGCTTCAATACTCTAACAGTTCAATGGTAGCTTAGTTGTTATTGTTAGGCTTTTGCTTCAAGACCGAGAAAAAGTTCGATTCATATCGTAGTGTCTCTTTTAGTCTCGCTTCTAGGTTGTTTGCCTAAATCGTCGCACGTTTTATAGTCAATATTGAAATGGAATTCATCTAGATCCAGTTCTGGGCCGTCACCCAATTCGGCCTTAGAAAACCGGCTGACCTTCTTACTGCACCCCCACTTTTCTATCTCATTGCTTGTACTATTTTCTTGTGCAGCTCTGTTTTGAGCAGGCAGAGAAAGACATAACAGAACGGAAGGGAGCTATCGATTTTGTGCAAAAAGGAGAATTGGCTCACTCCATCTAAGTGCCACTTTTTGCCGGTCATGCATGAGGATGGGCGCGGACCTTTAATTTGGTTGCAAATAATTACCTCGCCACTAGAAGCACCGCTTATTTCAGTCGGCAGTGAGTATGGCTGTGGACAGACACAAAGAACTACCGGCCGACCTGCAGAGGGCGCTGAAGATAGTGGTGACCGGTACCCGAGTAGAGAGAGTAAAGTTCAAGTCCGTAGGCTCCCCCAGATTGGTCAGACTGACCGACGACCACGAGAGGGTCACTTACCACACCAAAGGCCTCAAATGCGTGCCCTCCAAGCTCAAGTCAGGTCAGCTGCTAGACACACAACAGTTAGGTTCTGTCAAAACTCCAATCCAGCAGATTTTTCGCTGAAGCAACCTTGTAAATCTCAACCGATTTGAATGAGAGAGGGATAAATTCTTGACAGACTGTTTGTTGAGATTTTTATTCAGATCCTCTGCTTAATTGCTGAGATAATTGTTTTACTGATGACACCCGGCTACTTCACCAGTAACTGCTCGCTAGCCCTCAACAGTAGGAATCTGATTTGCTATGAAGTGCAGCGGAATCGCTCTTGTTCTTGCCAAAATCTGTGTTTCGACTTTGAGAGTAAATCAGGAACTAAACCGACTATTTGAAATTTCAACAGTCTCTCAAGAATTTATCTATCTTTCATTATGAAAAGATTCATTCAAATCGGTTGAGATTTTCATGGCTGCTTCAGCAAAAAATAGCTCGATTGTTTTTTGATGGTGTATAACAGTCAGGCACTTAACGCCGTTTATGGTACTGGCACCATCACAGGGAAAACGTCTTTTGAGATACGGTTACTGCGATCTGTTAACGTACAGTTACAGATCGCATAACAAGATCGCATTTAGCGTAGTAACGATGTGATAATGCGGCGCGGCGCCTCTGACTGATGATGCGTTAAATGAGATCTGCTAATGTACATTTACAGATCATCTGCAACAATCGCATTAGCAGATCACGTTAACCGTGCTACAACAGTCAGCACTGCGTTCTGGAATGGCTTTGGTTGATTCGCATTTAACGCATTTAACGTATTAACGATGTGCTAATGAGATCTTTGTAGACAGACCGTCTTACGATAGTTAAATACGATGACAAGCTACGGTTAATGCGGTTACAAGGCACGGTTAATGCGATGACAAACTGCGGTTAATGCGATTACAAGGCACGGTTAATGCGATCTCTAACTGTACATTAGCAGATCGCAGTAACCGTATCTCAAAAGACGTTTTCCCTGTGCATTTACGGTGCCGCTACCATATGGTACCTAGGCTAGTGGCTAGTACCCATGGCCATGGTGATGGGTATGTACCATATGGTGCCAGTACCCTAAACGGCTTAAGTGCCATGCTGTACACATAAGGAAGTGGTAGCAGAAAAGAACGATTTTGGTGCTGTGAGTCTCTGCTGCTATTTGTTCCTTAATTGTTTATTGTTTTAATAATAAAACTGTTTGCCCTTGCCCGATAATTCTTTTAGCACCTAGTCAACGCATCAGTTTACTGATTACAGATTTCAGTTTCGATTGCTGAAATTCTGGAAGTGCGCAGTGGGTGGCATACCGACAACTTTAACAAGGCTTCCAGAAAAGGCAATTTTGCCGTCAAAGTGCAGGTACGCGTGCGTTCGAATCAATCTTCTATTGATCCGGTCCGGCGGGCGCTGGAAAACTGTCTTCTAAATTGACCTTAACAGCTCATTTTGTTCGGACAAAATTGCGTTTTTGTAATTTAGCTAACTAATGATATTATGGAGATTGAGCATGAAACCAATTGCAGGAAGCTCGGTGCTTTTCCATAATTTTCCGACACCCTGTCATATTTCACAAATCGGTCGATCTAATAGCCGAAACGGCCGACATCCAGCAGGCCTGGGTGATCACGCTGCGTCATCTGGTCATGCTGAAGAAGAAAGAACGAATGCACTTCAATGAGGAGCAGTGGCTGATTCAGAATTTCAAGGAGGCAGACAAGAACAACAATGGCAGTCTGACTTTTCCGGAACTGTGGCAGTTGTTGGGCAAATTGAATTTGGAAATTGCCGAGGATTACGGAAAGAAGATATTTGATGTAAGCTTCTGCTGGTGTTTGCCGACCGCTTAGGGCAGGTGTCTTATCAAAAATAATCGACCTTTCAGGACCTTCCTATGGCCTCTCATATTGCGTTACACCCGGTAAAGATTATAAGCAAATTTTAGCCCTTCTTTTCAACACTATTCTGTCTCCCAGGTTTCGGCTAGTACTGAATACTTATTAACTAATACCTTATTATAATGTAAAATAATGTCTTAGTTAAGCGAAACACTTGACCTTTTATAGCACGCAGAGATAACAAAAACCAAGTCGAAATTCGGAGAGGCAGCACTGGATCGAGAGGAATTCTTGAAGTTCTTCCACAGACTGACCGAGAGACCTGAACTGGAACAGATTATGAGTCGCTACTCGTCTGGCAGCGAAGACTTCTTGTTACCAGAGGATTTGCTCATCTTCCTCACTAAGCGACAAGGGGTATTGGCAGTTCTTTCCCATTTCTTTATGAGCTGTACAATTGAAATTTGCCAATGTCTACAACAAAACTAAGAGATTTCACTTTTTGTGGAACTTAATTGTTGCAGTTCAAAAACATAACCATAGAAAAGTGCAACGAGCTCATTCAGCAGTTCGAGCCGGACGAGGAGAACAAAAAGTCGCTTGTACTTGGACCTAACGGTTGGTTTAACCTTCGTAGCGCACAACAGTAAACTCATGTAGCCAGTTTAGGTTTCCGCCAATTGTTGTTGTCATCCTGGGGCTCCCTTTTCAACCCGGAGCATGCGGTCCAACACCAAGACATGACGCGTCCCATGTCCCACTACTATATAAAGTCCAGTCACAATACGTGAGTCTCTTTATTTGCCTGATTAATTGTGTCTGCGAATGAGCGCTGTGTAATCTTCTTCTTTCTTCTTAGTTTAAAGCGCATTGAGTGTGTAGTGATCGGTCAATGTTTTTGTCTTCTTTTCCAGTTACTTGGTTGGCTCGCAGCTGAGCGGAGAGGCATCTGTGGAGGGTTATGTAAACGCGCTCAAACGAGGGGCCCGCCTGGTCGAATGTAAGTTACTATTAGTCACACTTGACAGATAATCGGCCGAAAGGTTGGGCTGATTTTTTATCGGTCTAAACTCGGGATTTCAAACTAGATATGCACACAGTACAGTGCCTGCTTTATCATCAGAAAATTCCGGTTGGTTATTGTGCATCAGACGAGAACAAAATCTTTAGCAACAGCATTCTGTCTCTGACGGAAAAGTCAGTGTTGTACAGTTGACAATTCAGTCCGACTTTTTCTACTGAATCAGAGTTGTTCAAAGAATAATGTTGAAAGATTAAAAATAATGTGTTCAAGTTATTCTGAACGGTTCACATGATCTAACTGCAGCTGTCGAAGTTACGAGGCTTTGAGCCCAGTTCCATTTGCAGCATACATGTAACAGCTTCGGGCCGACCTGGGGGTGGGGATAGGGGTTTTTCCTCAGGTGGGGGTTCGAGAGGGGTTTCGCCCAGGGGGGTCCAAAATTTCAAAAGCTCCAAAACGCCTGGAAATGCGTTTTTAACACGTTTTTAGTAAGGATGCTAAAAATCGCTGTTTTAATCTGGCAAATAGTGTTTTAGAGCTAAAAGCAAGGAAAAACTGTAAAAATGGCTTCCAAAACACCGATTTCTCTCAATATATCCGCAGTGGAAACGCCAAATTCGGTTTCCAATGGCTTTTCAAGCGAATTTTAGGCTAAAAATTAGTGATTTCTGAACCAGTTTGTTAGTACTGGAGCCACTACTAGTGCTTGTATTTTTAAGTTGGGGAGCTCTTAACCTGTCTCGGGAGGTCGGGGTGAGGGGGGTTGGCCTTTCCAACTAGGGAGTAACCCCCAAACCCCCTAGCTAGTACATGTATGCATATAAGGAAGTGGTACCATATTGGTACCACTTGAAGGTGTACCGGTACCATATTATGTGTACTGGTACCATATATCATACATGTAACAGGTCATCCGCCGTTGGGGGAGGGGGGGTTGGGGGTCTGAGCCAAAATTTTAGGGGGAGGGGGTGGGCACAAAAAAACCCTTAAAAATCGAGAAAAATCGCAATTTTTTGGCTAAAAATTGCCAGAAATCGCTAATTTGGGCTGAAATACAACTAAAAAGTGCTGTTTTGCAGGCGATTTTGGCAATTTTTGTGTGTGAAAGTGTAAAAAATTGCAAAAATTTGCTCGAAAATTTACTTGCCAGAAAAATCGGAGTGGGGGGTCGGTGAAATCGTCTCTGGGGGGATCTGGCCTAAGTCGGGTGGGGGGCAGACCCCCTGTTACATGTATGCCATAAATCGTTATTTCCCTGTCTGTACTACGACACCCTATACAACTAAAAATAATAGCAGTTCAGTTGTTGCCTTTTTATATTAGCTATAGTTCTGAATGAGTTTCAGTGGATGTGTGGGACAGCACAGAGGGCGACCCAGTGATCTACCACGGCCACACTCTTGTCAAGCCGATAAAGCTGGTATCGGCGTGTCGAGCGATTCGCGACTACGCTTTCGATGCGTCTCCCTATCCTGTACTGCTTCCTTTCTCAGCGGCTCATCCTAATTTAGCAGTGACTTAGGTGATTTTATCCATCGAAAACCATTGCTCAGTTGAACAGCAGATGAAGATGGCCCAGATATTCGGCGAAATCTTTGGCGATAAACTCTACAGACGGCCCGATCCGCCCCTGCCGCCCACTCCGGAGGCTTTGAAAGGAAAAATCATCGTAAAGGTACGTGCGTTGTTTTTGGAAAGACTGTATGAGATACAATAGAGTGCATGAGTGTTCGTTTTAACAAAATGCTACAGACCGGGGCACTCTTTAGCACCCAGCACCGGTGCGTCGTTTCAACCGGAAGCACGGTCGGAAGGTATCGAACGCGGTGGCGGTACTTGCTAGCACAAGTACTAACGCTTGGCTAACACCACTGCTTTCTTTTAAATCGGTCAGACTGATAGATAAGAGCTTGTGGCTTTTACCTTTCTTGCCTGCCCTATCCTACCCACTGCACTATATCTTCTGCTTTTCTCTCTTTCGAAGGGGCGGGGTTCGGAGTCTGGCCCTGGCTGGGGCTCTCAGCTCCGTTTTGGCGGCGCAGAGTACTAGAAACGCTCAAAAATGGCAAGTTTTGGCTGTAAATCGCAAAAAAGTTCTGTTTTACTTAGACGCAATGAAAACCAGTTGTGGTGTCTTGAATTCCTAAAAGTTGCAAATAATTGCTCTAATATGGCATGTCAGAGAGCGCGGAGGGCGGAACAAAATCGTCGTGCGGTACCCTTTCCGAGAGGCATAACCTAAGTTGCTCTCGGCAGACATGGGGAATGGGATCTGGGGGGAAATCCCGTCCCTCTGGACAAATTTTTTTAGGAGAAGCAATAGTTGTGCTGAGCCAATTTTTTGTAATCTGTCAACATTTTCTGACATAAACTAAAATACGAGCGTAGATGTAAAACTGTTACTATATCAACTCCATTTCAGCTCATATTAGCGTTTTTGAGCAATTTTTAGCCCGAAATTCCACTTTTTTTCTTTCCGATGGATTTCGAACTTGTAGTCCAATTTTTCTTTTCTGCATTTTTTTCTGATTTTCCGCTAAAATAGGCTGCAAAGTGATGCAACCGGGAGCGGAATACCGGGATTCGGGAAAACCGGGATTACCGGGAAATGAGAATACCGGGATAAACCGGGAAATACCGGGAAATCGATCAAAACGCAACATAAATGTTTTCAACATCCAGCTTAGCTGTTGATGCCATACATGTAACAGGTCATCCGCCGATGGGGAGGGGGGTTGGGGGGTCTGGCGCCGGCCGGGGGGGTCTGAGCCAAAATTTTGGGAGGGGGGTAAGGCACTAAAAAACGCTCAAAAATCGAAAAAATCGCAAATTTTGGGCTAAAAATCGCTAATTTGGGCTGAAATACAGCTAAAAATGCCGTTTTGCAGGCGATTTTGGCAATTTTTGTGTCTGAAATTGTAAAAAATTGCAAAAATTTGCTAAAAAAAAATTACTTGCCAGAAAAATCGGAGGGGGGGTCGGTGAAATCGTCTCGGGGGGGGGGTCCCATCCGGGGGGTCTGGCCTAAGTCGGGTGGGGGGGCAGACCCCCTGTTACATGTATGGTTTATACCATTTCTAGTCGGTCTTCTCAAGAATTTTCTCTCATAACGGGCTAAACTACAGTAAACTGTGAGATCATATTTATGTTGAATGATGGTTTGGTAGGTACCAGGCAGCTTGATGTCAATTGGACCAAAAGAGTTTTCTAAGAATAGCCAATCAATGAATGGCTTTGCTGAATTGAAGGCCTTCATAAGGTTGGAAGCTAAGAAAAATAATGTTTACGGCCTGAACCAATATAAAAATATTTCGAACGAAAGGAAAAGCTAAAGCTGCAAAACATGGCTGGTCCCTTAAATCGCTTAAATTGAGCAAGTAGCAGTCATTTGAAAACTTATTCAAAGTTTTACGTGCCGCTGGTACTGGTAAAAAAGGTTGGTTATACAGCAGATGTAACTGAAATGCATAGTATCTGCAAAAACTGTCAATACTGCTATAAAATATATTCTGCGGTATTCCCGGTATTTCCCGGTATTAGAAAATGTGAACCGGGATTAGAAACCGGGAGTCAAAATACCGGGAATTCCCGGTTCTTCGGGAAACACCGGGATCCCGGTTGCAAGCATATTTTTAAATGTTTTTAGAGAATTTCCAAAAAATTCCACGAACTTATCTCCCTGACTGGTTTTAAACTAACTTGCCGGCTAATTACAGTCAGGCACTTAACGCCGTTTATGGTACTGGCACCGTATGGTGCCCCCACCATACGGGGACTGTGGTGGTATCATATAATCGTACATTGTATGTATATGGTGCGACTAGCCTAGGCACCGGTACCATATGGTGCCAGTAGCATAAACGGCGTTAAGTGCTAGACTGAGTTAGGTATTGAGTGGTAAGGAGCGTCTGGAAACGTATCTTTTTAAGGGAAAGGTGCTGCCGGTGGCGAAGATGTCGCCAGAGGACGAGGTAACGGTTGACCAAGTGTCCGAAGAGGACGAAGCAGCTTCTTCCAACGACGATGTAAGCTCACCGATCTCTTTGGCTAGCACAAACGATCACTGACTTCTCTGCAGAGCCAGACCGACTCTAAAGAGAGACGAAAAAAGTCGGTGAAGATGACGTTGGCCAGGAACTTGTCCAATGTAGTGGGAATGCCCTCGGTCAAGTTCAGAGAGGTACAGCAAGCCATCAAAGAACGTGAGCGGCTGGTTCTGATAGAAAAAAGAGAAAGTGGTGGAATAGTTTCAGACCCAGTCGACGGCATGACCAGCATATCGGAGAACAAACTGTTGGCTGTGATAGCGGAGGACCCGCAGTCTCTGGGGGTGTACAGTCGCGACCACCTGGTCAAGAGCTACCCCAAGGGTCTGAGGACGCACTCCAGTAACATGAACCCGGTGCCGCAATGGAATGCCGGGGTCCAGATTGGTTGGTTTTTTTTTCTTTCAACACACCATTAAGCTATTGAATCTACTATGGGCGACTGCCATACCTGGGGCCGCCACTGGCTAGAAGGACCAAACCCCTTACCAGACAGACATTTTTGGTACTTCCTGACCACAGTCGAGGTCGGAAGATAAAGTCTTACAAATATATGCGACACGAATAGATCATGTAGCAAAACTGTCTGTTTCATGCTCGGAATGCCTTTCAAAATGCGTTTTGGAAAGCAGATTTTTTGGTTGGGCAGGAGGAGGACCCTTTGGAAAATCCTCGAAACACCACTGTTTTGAAATTTTGGACCGCCACCCGGCAGGCAACCGTCCCTCCCCGGGCCCTGACCTCTTACATGTGTGATATGATGGATGGGGTGGGGACCCCCTTCGATTTTCTGGCAAGTAATTTTTTGAGCAAATTTTTTCGATTTTTTACAATTTCAGACACAAAAATTGCCAAAATCGCCTGTAAAACAGCACTCTTTAGCTGTATTTCAGCCCAGCTAGCGCTTTTTTGACGATTTTTTGCCGAAAATGCCGACGCCAAACCGCCAACCCCCTCCCCCTTTGGCGGTTGACCTGTTACATGTATGTACAGTAGCTACCGATAGAAAGAGTGATTGTAAGTGTTGCAGTGGCGATGAACATGCAGACAGCGGGAGAGGAGATGGACCTGAACCAGGGCAAGTTCCTGGTCAACGGCGGAGTGGGCTACATTCTCAAACCGGACAGACTGCTCTCTCAAGGTGACTCTCTTCTAATGAATGACAGTCAGACAGACATGGGCTAGCATTTCGGCTGAGGGGCTGCTAAATTTTCAAATTCTGAGGGGCGGTTGAGGGGGTGGTAAGTCAAAAAAGCCCGATTTGTTGCTAAAATCGAAGTTTTTAGGCTTTTTCGCTAAAATCGGTTAAAATAAGCTATTCTGAGCTCATTTACACCTGATTTAGGCATATGTGCTTTTCTTATAATTTTCTCTACAAAACTCTTCCTAAAATTCCTGAGGGGGTGACCTGAGAGCCTGAGGGAGGGCCGACCTCTTGTCATGACACTGATACTGAGGTAGCTGTGGTCCGGTGCCCGACTGTCTAAGAAAGACTGGTTCAGTTGTGTAGTCAGAGGCTGACTGATGTGTTAGGAAGTGTAAGGTATTACAGTGCCCAAGAAGCAGTGTGTGCCTGGACTAGTGAGAAGTTTGTCGTCTGTGTCTCTGGGCTTGGCCGGTGTTAAAGCTGACCTGCCCGATTTACCTCTGGGTTCGTCCTACCTCTCTCGGTGTTGTGGTGTGCTTCTTGTGCCCGTAACTTGCAGGCTCTTTCAACTCTTTCTAATCACTGGGGCGTTTGTAAAAACCTAGGTACCTGCCAGATTTTGCTCAGTCGGTTGAGAAATCGGATTTCCTAGCTTACGCGTGCACGCGGTCCGCGTGGGACAAACTCTATAAAAATCTACTGAAAGGCTGCTAGAAACGTTCCTAAACCAGTTTTTACAGCTTTTCTAGCAACTACATATAAGGCTCAAATTATTCGCTAGAATTGAAATTTTTCACAAAACCTATATAATTTTATTTTCTTAGAAAGAACATCGAAAAAATAAAATGATTTTCGCGCCGCGGTACTGATCAGTTTCGCCGACTCAAAAGAAAAACCATCGCATTGCATTTTTAAAGGCCTAAGTCTACGTAAGTTTACTCTTATAATACACCTTCCCCAGTTATTTTCTGGAAATCGAAAATCTTCAGAATCGTCATTCTACTGGTTTACGAAGAAAAGCCTTCAGCCTGAAGCCTTTAGGAGTCACCTTTAGCCGTGTTTTTGAACTTGCCCAATTTTAGCCCCCTTTTAGTTGTAGGGGAGCTCAGTTAGTATGTTATGCCCAATGTCAAAGCCATACTCTTTGAATTACCCAAATATAGACTTGGACCACGCTGACTTGTCTTAGTTTTCAACTCAAAAGCGGCAATACTTTAGAATTTTCACTACAAACTTACACAACTCGCAAAACGCCAACCAGGCAGATGCTACGTTACCGAGCAATTTAAAGGGATCAGTCGTTTTGAAACAGCCTGCACTTCCTTTTCGAACCTTTTTTATAAAAGAATGCACTCTCTTACTTTGGTGGGGCAGCAGAACAGAGCAGATAGTTACTGGTAGTGTCTGTGTAACTGCTGAGCTGGTGTTTCAGAGCCATTCGACCCGGACACCTTGCCGACCTCTGGCTTGCTGTTGAGAATAAAAGTGATCAGTGGTCAGTACCTGCCCAGACCAGAGACGGCCATGCGCGGCGACATCCTCGACCCTTATGTGGTGCTCGAAACATTTGGTCTGCCTTGCGACTCCACCAAACAGAAGACGCAGGTCATCGACAACAATGGTACTGCTTTTTTCTCTGCTTCTCTTGCTACAGCCACTAACTTCTTCCCGATTGTTTCCGGCTCTGAGGGGTTGACCCCTCCTCAAGCTTTCACCTATCCCCATCAGGCCGCTGCTAACAGCCAGGAATTTTTAGGAAGAATTTTGTATAGAAAATTATGATAAAATTTGCTTAGACTAGGTGTACTCAAAGGCTCATAATAGCCTACTTTAACCAATTTTAGCGAAATACTAAATAAAATTATATAAGAAAAATAGAAAACCTTTATTTTGGTCAAAAATCGTATTTTTTGGCTTACGCCGGTCAGCCGCGGCTACCCCCTCCAGCCCCCTTCAGGATTTGAAAAGTTACTACCGCCCATGTCTGGTACAATATTGCGCCAGTTGGTTACAGGATGCTCCTACCTTGGTACTGGTGCCTAGAGTTGTAAAAAAAATTTTTTTTGAAAGCCAAAAAAAAGCTTTTTTTATGAAAATTTTTCATTTCGAAATTTTTTTTTTCAAAATTTTTTCCTAGCATGAAATATAGCTTGTAGGAGATGCAAGGATGCATCAGAAGCAACTTTAAATGCAAAAGCTGATACTTTGGTTCAAACATAGTGTTACAGCCTGAGAGTCGATATTCTACCTGCAGCATTGCTCACAGAGTGGCTGCTGCCCTTTAAAACCTATTTTTATGCTTAGAATAGGCAAGAAATTGATAGAACTGCACTTCTAATGTATATCTGAGGCTAAATTCAGCGATTTTCCCCCAAAATTTCCATACTGTGAATAAAATAAAAAATTTTCGAAATGGGCCTTCAAAAAAAGCTTTTTTTTTAAAAAAAAGCCTTTTTTTTAAAAAAGAGCCTAACAACACTACTGGTGCTTGTACTGGTATCACATACCGCTCACTCCCTTTTCTGATTTCGTAGCATATGGCACTGGTGTGGTACCATTGGTACCGGCATTCATGGCCATGGGTATACATGTAACAGGTCATCCGCAGAATGGGTGGGGCTGTTCGGCCTGGAGCCGGCCGGGGATTTGAGCCCAAGTTTTGCGAGAGGGGTTAGGCGCTAAAAACGCTCAAAAATCGTAATTTTTCGGTCAAAAATCGGGCTTTTGGGCTGAAATACAGCTTTTTTGGTTTGGCCAATTCCTGGCCTGCTAGCCTTTTGCAGCCTGGAGTTATGCCCTTCCGAAATGAACTGACCCGAATTTTCAGACGTCAAATTTGAACACAAATGTATCTCCCGAACCCCTTCATTGGATCTCGCATCTATCCCAAATTTTGCAGGTTAACCAACCCTGAAGAGGTCAGCCTTCTAGCACTGCCAGTTAAAATCTGGTGGATTTTTACCTTCAGTGAACCCTCATTTTTATTAACGAACAATTTTTTTTATTTCTGAAATGGATGTTATAGTTAACTTAATCATATCGTCATCCCTCATTTTTGGCAATGCACCTTCACTGAACGTAAAAATCTGCCAGATTTTAACCCGGTTGCGCTAGAAAGCTGACCTCTTCAGAGTTTTAGGTCCATGTATAGATTGGCTAATCTGCAAAATTTGGGAAAATCCAAGGATTCGTAAGATACGTTATGTTTAAATTTGACATCTCAAATTCATGTCGGATAGGGCATAACTGAGCTACAGAAAGCTAACAGGCTAGGATAGGACTTGGCCAAAACAACAATATCAGTGATAATAATCGTGCCAAAAAATCCTTTCATTCGGTTGAAAATGAACGGAATGGCGGCATTTTGAATTTTCCTACTGCTACTGTTCAGGCTTTAACCCGGTCTGGAACGAAGAATTCGAGTTTAACCTCCGAGCTCCCGAGTTTGCCCTTCTGCGAATAGAGGTGAAGGACTACGATTTCACCTCTGCCAACGACTTCGTCGGTCAGTACACCCTGCCTGTAACTAGCATACGTCCAGGTGAGCTTTATGCAAATTTTTCTCAAACCTCATATCATTGCATGGTCACGGCCTTCCTTATTTCTTCTTCACTCTTTCTGTCTGTCATCAAGCATGAGGCACTGTGGTTATAGACGACTTGTCACTTTGCGTTATGTGTGGTGGTGGTAGTAGTATGCAAATTTTTGTCAGGTTACCGCACCATTCCCATACTGCGAGCAGTGACTCACACTCCGTTTCCGGCCGCCTCTCTGCTGTTACATGTGGACATTGTTAGTTGACACGGTAATGGGTATCTCTGCATGCTTCGGCTTTTGTTTGCAATTACCCTCCCGTTACACACTCTTACCCTGCATTGTTGCTTTGCCTGAACAACAGCAAAACAACACTAAAATTTGTTGTACTATTTTGGCCTATTTATAGGCTATTCCCACGTTCATTTGCATACCGGCTACTATCATCAAGTGGATTCGTCTGCTACCTTATTTGTCCATGCAACGATCATCGACTACAGCCATGCTTCTTCTTGAGCAGTTTTATTCAATTTTTTCAAAGCTGCAATATGGTCTTTTATTCTAGATTGCGTGTGCTCTATTACTAGTGCCTTATCGCGCAAATTAGTCTCTTTTTCTGCGCGATGGTTTGTAAATCTGATTGTTATTTTATGCCAAATTCAGACTTATGCTCCTGCGAGTTTGCTGCACTCTTTCGACGTGTAAATTGTTTGAAAGTGTATTTATATTAATCATTAACTTCTTCGTTCTCGGTTGTGATGCTTGGCTTCGGTGCTTTTGTGGGTTTTGCTCTGTTGTAGTTAGGAGTATTTTGTGATAGATATGTAGTTTGGACAATTTACACACAGCTGGTTTCGTTCGTTTTAAAATAAATACAACTTATATCAATCAGCGGAATTTAACCGAATTCGGTTAGCCAACTTTAGCATAGTTGCCATGCTTTCGGCTACGTTAGCATACGTAGACCAGTCAGGCACTTAACGCCGTTTATGGTACTGGCACCATGATGACGGTATGTAGGCCAGTGACAACAAATATGCCGAGCGTGGATTAACTGCCCGACCAGTGCGAGAAAATTTTGAAAATTTGGCCTTCAAAAACGCATTTAGAAGGCATTCTGAGCACAAAATAGACAGTTTTAGTACATAATTCATTAGTTTCTAATATTTTTAACAGACTTTTTCTTCCTACCTCCACCGCAAAGGGGGGGTGTACACACCCTACACCCCCCCTGGATACGCCACTGACTGTGGTGGTACCATATATGGTACACCTGCCTTTGCATTGGTACTGGTACCATATTATAAGGTACACTCCATTCAACGTTCGTAGCATGTATGGTAATATCACGGTAGTACCCACGGCCATGGGTAAGGGTACCATAAATGGTGCCGGTACCATAAACGGCGTTAAGTGCCTGACTGTAGAAGGTCACTGGAGCGCGACCGATATCAACTGAGCTGAGTATTGAACCATTTCGAAAAATGTGACATTATTAAAAGGGGAGCGCTTTCTTCTAGAAACGTTACGGTAGCAGCCAAAATGGTGGTATTTTTACATTTTGCCTGTGTTTTCAGGTTAGGTTGGAGGAGTTAAAAGATCCGCTTTCGATATGTATGTAAAATGGCACGATTAGATAAACAATTTGAGCCCTTTCTGAAGTGAATCGGTCCATAGAACAGTGGCAGTAAGCGTTTGTATTGTTGTAGTTATTTTTGGACATCCTGTGCGTATATTTTAACAGTTTAATTTCTGCAACTGTATTATGTACGATTGCTTCGAGACCCAGACAAACGTACCACTCTGTCTGACTAGAATCTGTGCTACGCATGTGTCTACTGCGGCAGAAAACAGGTCGCCGTAAACTGTTAACCAGTTTACTTTCCGTCAGTCTTTTATCAGTAGGTCTGGCCTCTTAGGACGTCAGTTCTCAAAGCGGACGCTGGCAAAATGAATTGTCTTGTCTTTCTGCTGGTAGGTCATTTTTCATTCTTTGAAATGAGTGTTAAGTGATTATTATTGTTATTATAATAAGGTTTGTTTTAGCTGTTTGTTTGGGTAGCAGCTGTGGAACGAGATTCGAATCAACGACTGAAGTTCGGTCGAGTGGTAGAGTCAACTGAGCACGATATGAAGTTGAAGGAACTAATCGAAGAGATGGAGATGGACAACTTCAAATACATTTCCTACTATACTGCCGGCAAAGCCAGGACTCAGATGGATATATCGGATCAAAGTTTGACGACCGTTGAGGATTTACCAGATTTGAGCGTTGTCGAAATGCAAATGTGCGAGAAGGAATGGGAAAAGAAGGTGATATTTATACTATTATTCAAACCCAAACCCAACGTAATGGAAGCAATCTTAATATTACTCTGTAAATGCACTGATATCGATTTTTTCGATAAAAATTCACTAATAAACACTACTATACACATTTTTAGATAATCGGTCGTGTATCTCCGTGGATAGATACCGAACATTCGGACCCAAGAATCCAGGCGCTTTCGATAAAATCTTTGATTCAGGAACTTGATTATGTAGGATATTTGGGTTTGCGCGCTGTTATGGTCCCGCTGAAGCATAAAAACTCTCCAAATCTAATCGAAATTATCAAACGAAAGCTGTGGTTGGAAGGGGCCGAGTATGCCGTTTATATTCTGGTTCCGACCAGCCTTGATTCTCTACAAGACACAGAAGACCAGTACTGTCAAGCTGATCACAAAGAAGAATGTGGTTAGTTCTTTTTTAAATTAGCTAGTTTTGAAAGAATCTACTATATGCTGATTTTAGCCCAACAACCGCGCAGCGATGTCTGGAACATTTGGTGGGATTTTCGAACTAAATTATTCAACCACAAAGCGCTCTATGTAGCACTTAATTTTTTTGACCCACCCACTGACGAATTTGTGCGCCATAGTGCTATGATTCGCTGGCTGGGAGAACCAATCAGTGCTCTGATTCTACCGTATTCTGTGTTCCATCATAGTGAGGAGGATAGAGCACAGATGGGACTGTCAGAGAAACTGATTAATTTGGTCAACCGATTTTTTGCTCTAGATCCAGAGCCTAAGGTTTACTCTTTGCTTTTTTATAGCTTTGATATTACATATATGTAGTGTCCCAGTTATCTGTAATCGGTTGCTCTAACTTTTGTGTTTGTCAATCAAATTCGCCGAAATTTTAACACAACATGAATAAATGCTCAGCATTCTTTTTCTTAAACTTTTAGCCAATTCGGTCGCTTCAACCACTCGTTATGCACTTCCACGTGTCTGCCGTCAAAGTGAACATATGGAAGTGCATAACTGGTGATTGAAGTGACAGAATTGGCTAAAACTTTAAGAGCAAGAATTCTGAGGATTTATTCACGTTGTGTTAAAATTTCAGCGAATTTGACTGACGAACACAAAAGTTACAGCAAGACAAAACACAAGATGACCAAAAATGAGCAACCCTGTGTTTCTATTTTCAGATCCTAATTGCTGATCAGAACCTTGCTGATGGTTCCCAGATTGAGGACGCGGCAGCCTATATCCGGTACTTATACGAAAACCGACCGGAAGATGAGCTCTCAAATTTTCTCGAAGAGTTTCACCCAGCTTACGTTATGTTGAACTTTCATTTCATGGCCAAGCAATATGGTGGTATTGATTACCATGAACTTGAAGAGGCCTCAGAAACAAAATACGCTATAATAGGCAATTCTACTGCAATTACATTGGAACAAATGATACGAGAGAAAGCGGAAGCTTCTGAACCCCTCCCTATTGAAATGGATTTGCTAGTAATAGGTGCTGGAAAAGGACCGTTAGTCGATAAAGCATTCCAAGCTGAGAAAGTGCTGCGGAATATTACAGATTTGCCGGAGTTTTCGTTGAGTGTGGCAGCAGTGGAAATAAATTCAAACGCCAAAGTGACTCTGAACTACCGAAACGAGATTCAGTGGAACAAAAGAGTGGACGTATTTGCAGGAGACATAGCTGACTACAAACCTGGCAAGAAGTTTGATCTGCTTATCAGCGACCTGCACGGAGCGCTCAGTGACAACCAGTTAATGCCTGAGATTATTCACTCGGCTAAACATCTTCTCAAAGAGGGCGGAGTCAATCTGCCCATAAAGTGCAGAAGTTACCTATGTGAGTATTGTTTTTGACTTTGAAGTAGTTTAGCTTATTTGTTAAGTTTGAAGTTATAAGTTATAAGTTTGAAGTAGTTTAGCTTAGATAGTTTCTAAATTTCAGTCCCAGTAATGTCAACCAAGTTGTACAACAAAGTGCGAGCTTTCGATGAAATGAGTATGTGGAGCATAAACGTGGATAAACGAACTTTGGAAGGACCGGAAGACTTTTGGACAAACAGCTGGAGCTGGAAATCACCCAATTACGACTTGTTTGATCAGATTTACATTTGTGGTCTCCAGTTTACTCATTATATCGACAAAACGAGGCAGTTGTTTGAATTTCTGCTTGGATCTGATAATTACAACAAGGAAACCACACTTAATTTTGAGACTAAAGAAGATGTTGAGGTTGGTGTTTTGGTTTGGAGAAGTTCAAACTGTTAGGCTTTCATTTTCAGCTGACAGGATTCGCTGGATTTTTTGAATGTGAACATGGAAACGACAGACTATTCAGCATCCGTCCGGAGACTGCATCTCCTGAGTTGAGTACTTATGACCCGGCTTTCTTACCTTTGAGAAAGCCTGTCTTTGTGCGCAAAGGACAGAAGATAGCAGTTCATGTGAAACGAATCTCTGACGACCTTGGCATGTGGTATGAATGGCATCTGATGGAGCCAGTTAGAACTGAGGTACAGAATCTAAACGGTGCTTCTTATATGGTCAGGAAACGTTTGTGATATAGAGATTGTTTGTAGTACTAGCGTAGTATATCTTATATTTTAATAAACAATGCACGATGTTATTATAGCGGCGGTTTATTTAGTGCAGAAGTCAATGTGATTTTGGTTTGTATAAATAACACACACACACATACTGTATCAACGAATAGAGAAGTTTGTAAAATAATTTTCGATCTTGAATGACGTTGTATTCCGATTTTTACTTCTGGACATTAATGAATACTTATAATTTAAGACCAGTCTATTAGTTTAGTAGTATATTTACTAGAGATGGAACAATATCGGAAAACCCAATACACAATATTCAAGACCCCAATATTATTCAGAATGAGTAAAAAAAGTTGTAATTTGCTGAAGTGCTAATTTTGAAGCTTATAAATTCATTCTAAATCGATTTCAATGTTAAAAAACATTGTAAAGCTATGGAAAGCAGTTTGAAAATTATTTCAATGAGGTAAATGCCCTGAAAATTTTGTTTTCATATAAAATTTGTGCTGCAAAACTGAGTCAAAATGACAGTATGTGGAAAAAGCCTACTGTATGTTCAGAGGTTAATTTAAGAGTGTCTTGCCGTTCTAACAGCAAGCTGATACTGTTCTGCTGGTTTGTTCAACTAATTTCTGCCCAAAGTGAACAGAACAGAAAACCATCTTTTCCTATGTCCTCTCCTTTTTACATAACTTTTTAATTTAACCAAATAATCGTACGTAGATCTAAAAAAACGTGCAAAACGTAGAGGAAACAATGTCCATTCCACGCATGTCTATTATAGCTATTACCTACTGATCCATCAAATACCGCAAAACGAAGACTCTAAAAAAGCAGACGTACATATATTGTATCAGGGCTGTTTGTTTTCCGGAAAAAAACTCAAGCCGGTTTTTTTCCTGTTTTTTTCCGGTTTTTTTCCAAAAGTTATTTTCCGAGATGACAGAAAAAAATTTTTAACAATCGCTTTTTATTGCAGAATTCAACGAAATAGCGTGAGTCTTATTACAAAATGCACTAATTTCATGTTTTAGAGTAGTAATTTGATTTTAAATCACCAAAAATACAATTATAAAAGTTGCCTGAAAATGGTGCCAATATTTTTTGCGAAAAACAGCTAAGTTATGCCATGGAAATGCTTGTAAGCCTTCTATTAACGTAAATTCAAAGCATTGGAAGCGAATTTAACCAGTTATTCTGCCTATTTCCTTTAAAAACTTACTTGAGTTTTTTTCCGCATTTTAGTTTTTTTCCGAGCCCCTAGGAAAAAAACCGGTTTTTTTCCGGAAAAAAACGAAAAAAACCGAGGAAAAAAACCGACCCAACAGCCCTGTATTGTATTTTGCTGAATGTCCCACTATCAGATTGAAAACAATATGCAATAACCCGAAACATCTTACGCGAGAATGCCTTAGATACGTAGGTTTACAAAGATAAACAAAAACAAACACAGTTGAAGTAGAAGTTGTGAAAAACGCCTGCAACCAACCAACTTCATTGTTGATTTTCGCGTTTACTGCAATCTCAGAACGTTTCGCACACGAGTGTTGAAGAAATGTTTACTTGAAAAAAGTAATTTGCGCGCTGTTAATTGTGTGAGGAATCGTAAACCACCCGGAAAAGCACCGATGCAATGCGAGCACAACAGGTTTCTAAATTGACATTGAATTCAGTTGTGACATTAATGGACGCATCTGACATCAGCCGGGCAAGCCTTCGGTGCCTGCAACCAGTATCACGTTCCGCGTCTTACAAAAGACCTCGCAAACCCGTCTAATAACGCCGCTCCTTCTGCCCCAAGCAAACGTAGTCTGTTTCTGCGAGAAAAGAAGGTTCTCTGATCTTCAATCTTGTCGGATCATCCAAAAAGAATAAAGATGAACTTACTTCTCTCAATCTTCATAGTGGTTTTGCTGGGCAGAGGAAGTACGTTGCTTTGCTAGCTTTTATTGACTAGACTATCTAAACAACTTGACTATCATCTGTTCATGTTCGTGAGAAGCAGTTCAAGTTTGAGGTTCTAAAGACAGAAATTTCAGAGCTTAATTAAGGGTTACCTTTTGTTTCTCAACGAAAACCGGTTTTACGATCAAGGAAGTGTCAATAATACCTACGTATACAGACTTGACATTGAACTACGTAATATTCGAAAATTGAATCGCACTAAGCTCAACCTCAAAGTTTTCTGCTTGGTTATACTATAATAACCTAAAAAACATGAATTCAAAGGTTCCACTCCAATTCTCCAGGTCTGTCTTGCGGTCCCAATCTCGCTAGCATAGCCAAGGACTACGACAACCAAAACGACGATTACGACGAAGCAGTGAAGAAGTTGGACGAGGCTGAAAAGCCGAAACCAGACTCCAAGCCCAGCGACGATTCGAGCAAGGGAGGCGAAAAAAGCAGCATGTGTGGCAAAGGCTCAACCAAAGAACAACTGGGATGTCTGGGCAAGATCGTCGACGGTCAGGATGGCTGGCTTGAAGCACTGAGGAATGCCGATCCGGCCGACCTTCCTCCAGGACTCATGGACTCACCGTTCGGAGGAGGAGGAGGAGGAGGCGGTGGCGGAGGTAGTGGTGGTGGTGGAGGCGGAGGGGGAGAGTCCGCTCCACCGGCACAATGGAACCCTTCAGGTTGGGGGGACGGAGGAATCGGAGACGATGCCATGTGGGCACAGAACAAGCCATTGAGCGACGCTCAGGATGACTGGGGTGATGCGGCAGAGGCAGCGAGAGACGGAGTTGAGTCTGGAAAAGATGCGGCTGAGGCAGCCAGAGACGGAGTTGAGGCTGGAAAAGATGCAGCTGAGGCAGCAAAAGAGGGCGTTGAAGCTGGAGATAAAGCAGCCAGAGAAGGTGTACAGCAGGGAGAGGACGCTGTCAGAGGACTCATTCCCCGAGTGATGAGGGACATCATCAGCGACCCTGACACCGCTCTTCAGGAAAACTGTCAAGCTATCAATTGTGATTTTACTCAAGGTATTTGTATTATTTTAGCACTAAAGCAAAAACCAAACCGGTTTCCAGGAACGCTGTGCATGTACCGCAGTGAAAAGGCCAGGCCGGTTGTCGTTGGAAGACACAGACGTAAAAAGCTTTGTAGTTTGTTTAGTGTGCATGATTAGTGGTTTGTTTGGGTAGTGCGGTGTGGCGGTGAGGGTTAGTTGTTGTTTAGTTAAACGACGGGCCAGCGCTATCGACCGGTTGTTGGAGGCCCTCAAGGACCCGACCAAGGTGAACAACTTACCTGAACCTCTGAGAAGATTGTTTAACAAGTCTAGTGGTATGGTAAACTGGTTTTTGGTTTGATTTTCTTTCCATCTCCTCTGCATGAAAGTGTTGTGGCGGTAATCTTTAGTTACGGTCTCTAGACGGTTATGGACGTTTGGTTTCGTTCAAATGTCTAAAACAAAAAACAATTGTTGTTGGTGGTGGAGAGGTTTAGACAGTCAACTTTTCTTTACAGCAGAATTTTTGAAAATCGATATCTGAACAACACTGGAAAACGCAATTTTAGGTCTTTACGAAAGATTACAAGATGGTCTGGCCGCTGGTGGTCCAAAAGATCTTCTGCCCAGTCAACACAGAGTAGAATGGAGTGTTGTGAACAGAGAACCGAAAGGTAAACTTTCACACCACATTACACATATTTTCTACCGTAATTCTGCATTGTAGAAAAGGTTGACAACTTTGCTTTCGCTCACCTGAATCAGGGAGAGGCAGCCGCCATGGAGACTGCAGTGCATCTGACTAAAGAATCGCAGCTGTCATTCGAGTATTTCCGCACTGCTGACCTGAGTCGTGTTTCGTTCTGCTGCGACTCTCGCAACAATTGTCCATTCCAAAGTGAAGTCAACTCAAAACAGAACGAATGGCATCACGTCACTACCTACTGTCCGGCCGGAACCCGAACGGTAAGAGAGACAAGGGTACACTGTAGGTTACTGTAATAATGCACGCGCTTAAAGGTTTTGGTGTTGTGTGAAAATTGGGGAAGCGAAAAAGTTTCCTGCGCCATTGACAACATTAGATTGAACAACGAAAAATGCCCGGACGAAATTAGGATGACTCCTAATGAGCAGCAAGAAGAAATGAAGGAAGAGGACCCAAAAATAGAAGAACCAATTCTTCCCGAACAGTCCGGTCCTCTCGCTGATTTTATTAGAGAACAGATGAAAGCATAGGTGATGGTGCTAATGTTTGTTCTAATCTGTTTACTCAAAATTTCAATACAAATGCGTTACTTTCTAATAAATCAAATGTTATTTGTTAACTTAGAGAGATTGAATGACTGAAACTTTTCATCTTCTTCGGAGAGTCAGACCAGCTGGTTCCGGTGGGTCACACGAGTTTTCGTCAAACTGAAATGATAAGTTTTAATGAATTACTACAGTGTCTGCTTAAAAAACCTGATAGTCTTCGGGTGGCAGGACAGAAAAGTTGTTGAGCAGATGGTAGAGTATGATTTGCTCTAAACGCATGGCAAAATCAATAGCAGGACAACTTCTGGGGGCACCGATCGGTCCAAACGGTATCCACGCTTGCTTTTGACTTGTAGAATGGTCTTCCAGAAACCTACACAACTTGCTACTCATGGTTACTTCGCAAGTATTTGAAGTAACAAACCGTTCAGGTCGGAAAGAATTGGAGTCTGATCCCCAGATTTCAGGATTTCTTTGGATTGCGCCTACATGAGCTGCGATACACTGAGCTTCCCCCACTTTCAGCGTGCCCGCCGTGCAAGGAAACATGCACTTGCGGGTTTGCAAGCTGAAAAATTTAGTTAGTTGGAATTTTTTAAAACTCGACACTGTCCGCGTACTACTCACTCGGAGGCGACGGGAAACAGCCTGAGAGCTTCTTTGATAGCAGATTCCAAGAGTAAGAACTTGTGCAGCGAGTTGACAAGATCTTCACTCTAAAGCAGGCTAATGTTTAGCAAACAAATAAAACTGAATTGGCTCACAGATTTCCCGTCGGCAGAAGTTTCTGCAACAATGTTGTCCTGAATATCGGGGCGACTGGCTAAGAGGGCGATGAGGTTTTTCAGACTCTCTGACAGACTGACCCAGCCAATCTCCAAAAATTCCAGACATATTTGCATAATTTGCTGAAAGTTTTGCCAAGTTAATGCACGTATGTACGTATATAATTACTACAGTACTTACTTCACCTGACAGTTTTATATCATTGCATGTTTCTTCACCGCCAAAGAAGTTCAGTGAATCCTCATCTGGTCGGAATTCAGCATTTTCAAGTAATTTCGTTAAAGTTAGTGGCTCTTCATTGCCCTAAAACTGTGACTTTTTAAAATCAACACCAGCTTTTAGTTCTCCATCCGTAAGGGACTTCATGCCGTATAGTAATGGTTCAACTTGGAGTGATGCCACAGTGGCGGATCCAGGGGGGGCGGGGGGGGCGACCGCCCCCCCATTGGCCGGACCGACCTTCTCAAAAACACAAGGGGGTACCAAGGTGACTTTGGGGATGGTAGTGCCAAAAGTGCTAGTACTGGTCAGCAGTTAAATTTGGCGCGGTAACCTCGGCCGGCCGCGCTGCACTGCTATTGGCTATCTACAGTAAATCTGGCAGTCTCACGGCCGGCCCAGCGAGCGCCGCATAGGGATAGATCTGTAATTAATTATTGGGTCACTAATATCGTCGCGTTGGGGCAGCCAGTCGCGTTAGGGCAGCTTGTTTATAGATTAGCGATGTGGCGTTAGGGCAGCGGTCAGTCGCATTAGGGCAGCAGGTTGTTGCGTTAGGGCAGCCAGACCTCTGTCAAAGGTCAAAATGACCCCTCAGGGGCCAGACGCATCCTGGCGCCGCCCAACAAAATGGAGACCATGCTAAGGGCAACCGGACCTTAGTCAAAGGTCAAACTTACCGCTCAGGGCCCAGCCGCATCGGGTGCCGGCCAACATAATGACACCATGCCATGACTCCATTTCAAAGAGCCAGATCGAAGCCGATCAACTGGATCAAGAAGTCCAACGCAAGCTGAGAGAAAACCGTCAGAAACCCTCAGTTAGCCTACAAGCAAATGGCGCGCAAAATCGCTCGAACGGACAGGCCGGATGATGAAAAGGATGAGCTAGAAGGTATGTCATTGGTTTCTAAATTCAGTTTTATTTAGAAATTCAGTGCTGCAAACCATTTTTCCTATGAGCTTCCATTAAACATTATCCTGCAATTTCTAATTGCTCGTTATTACCGATTGCTCGTTTTTGGGAGCAAGCTTGGCTTTGAGGTTTTGTTATCTTCTGGAACTTGGCATGCTGGATACCTAGAGAAACTTTATGTCCCAACATCCGGTCACCAACGATCAGCATGTCAACAACTGCTTGGCTCAACGAGCACCCTCGCTTAGCGTTGTTTCTGACCGATTTCCAGGTAGGTGCACACATACTGTACTATTACACGCGAGTTCCCATCGAAGTGGACCCTCAGTTTCACGATCCGTACCGAACGGATTTGATGTCTAATCGCTAGACAGTTTCTAGCGCACATGGCGCACTGTCTGGGCCAACATTAAGAAAGTTAGGCAATGAATATTGTGGTATACATAGTTGTTGTTTGAGGTCTAGCAGTTACTGTTCTGGCAAATAGGACTTATGTTATGCTTTTGGTGCTGTAATTACATATAAATGACTACCGGTGTTAGTTGGATCTGTTTACTTAATTAACTGCAGGCGGGTGCTGTCCTTTTGACCTTTGTATAGCTCGAGCTGCCCTAACGCTACAAATAGTTGCCCTAACGCAACAAGCAGCTGCCCTAATGGGACGGGCTGCCCTAACGCGACAAATTAGGCTTGACCGCTGTCCTAACGCGACGGAATCCTAACTGGCCAAGTCAGCGCAGCGCGAGACTCTCAACGCCTTTTGACCCTAAAGAGGTGTGTCTGTGTGTGCGATTAGAAGAGGGCTCAAGTGCGCCCGGCTGTGTAATCTTTTCGGTCGACATACGCGTTTTCTTTTCCAGGTTAGTAATTTTCCGCTATTTGAATTTGTGGTTGCGCAATTGTCTATTTCATGCTCAGAATGCTTCTTAAACACGTTTTCGAAGGCTAAATTTTCAAAAATTTCTCGCCTGGTCGGGCAGAAGCCCAACCAGGCCGCTTTAAACTACTAAAACTTGTAATTTCTGTCAATTTTAAGCTCAAAATGCTTTTTAAATGCGTTTTCAAAGGCTAAATTTTCAAAAATTTCTCGCCTGGTCGGGCAGAAGCCCAACCAGGCCGCTTTAAACTACTAAAACTTGTAATTTCTGTCAATTTTAAGCTCAAAATGCTTTTTAAATGCGTTTTCAAAGGCTAAATTTTCAAAAATTTCTCGCCTGGTCGGGCAGAAGCCCAACCAGGCCACTTTAAACTACTAAAACTTGTAATTTCTGTCAATTTTAAGCTCAGAATGCTTTTTAAACACGTTTTTGAAGGCTAAATTCTCAAAAATTTCTCGCCTGGTCGGGCAGAAGCCCAACCAGGCCGCTTTAAACTACTAAAACTTGTAATTTCTGTCAATTTTAAGCTCAGAATGCTTTTTAAACACGTTTTTGAAGGTTAATTTTGCGAAATTTTCTCGCCTGGTCGGGCAGAAGCCCAACCAGGCCACTTTAAACTACTAAAACTTGTAATTTCTGTGAATTTTAAGCTCAGAATGCTTTTTAAACACGTTTTCGAAGGCTAATTTTGCGAAATTTTCTCGTCCGTCCTTGTTGGGCACCGGCAGCGGCGGTGGGGGTCTATTTTGGCTCCACCCACCGCCCCCCCCCCCATTGGGAAATCGTGGATCCGCCACGGTGATACCATAAGAAATTCATACTATGCACAGTATTTTTGGTACAACCTCGATATGGTTTTGTATCAACCCCCGACAGCGAAGAATCACTTACACTGGAATCGTAAGCGCGTCCAACTGCAGTTAAAAGCGAATTCGAAATATTTTCTAGGACTTTTGAACGAGAATCGAAGCTCTTTGAACAGCTCCATAAGAAGCGAGTCAACGGAATGATTTCCGGAATCGACGCTGCAATAACTTTGTTTTGTTTTCACAACTTGCGGCTTTCAAATGTTTGCATCACTAGCGGCCAATTTGAATAAATCATTCAGCGAAGAGGGAGTATTCAGTTGTTTTATGTTGGATTGAAAGTCCTTGCATTCGTAGCCCAAAATTAGCTGAGATAAAAGTGAAGTTATTAGATCTTGCAAAAACCTGAAATCATTGATAGTCTTTTCCAAAAAATCCACTCGATATTCTTCTGACTTACAGAGAAATCTGGGTAGATTTGTAGTTCTCTTTTAACTCATCGATGGCAATTCTAACGTTTGTGTCGCTTTCGATCAGAAGCTGAAATTGAGTACATACTGTAGACAAACTGAGCTCAAGATCGAACTTCAACTGTACCTTGTGTACATTGTCCTCTGAGAATACCTGATTTACAATATTTCTCAACCTTCTCCACTTTACACTGCGCGACCACAAAATAGAACTCTCATCTAGATCCTCCTCGAGAGCGATACCTGATTCCTAAACAACAGATTCAAATTCCTTTTCAAAATTCCAACTAGGACTAACCTTTCGTGAATGGAAGTGAACAAATTTCTTGTCGAAAGTCTGTGCGAGAATTTTCAAATCATCTGTGACCACAACAGGCAGTGCACCTTCCATATAACCAAACGTTGGGCCCAGTTCTTTTGCCCATTTCCCGAATTGCCTTGACCGATTTGCGCATAACTTTCGGTCCAAATTTCCCACAATAACTTTAGCTTCAGGGGCAGGCACTTCAGCTGAATGGATAGCTTTATTCCTTTCTTTGAAGTACCTACAAAATCCTTGTACACTGTATTCACAAACAACTACAGCTATGGTCAAAAGACTGTCTGCCTTTTCCCGGATAACTACAAATGACTATCATTCCGTCAATTTCGCACTGAATAAAAAATATTTTTTGGCACGATTTTATTTCGAGCTTCTTGTTTCCTTTGTGTAAAATCCTAGCCTCAGTCTTTCGCAGCCTTACGTTTTGCTCCGCTGAACTGGAGAACCCAGAATTTCCTGATCACAAATTTAAACATGCATCTACGAACCCTTGTTTCAATCATTTCCCAAAAATTGCTTGTTAATCAATCTTTTTATATAATCTTTAATGATTGTTCCAATCTGACGGATTTTTAACCTTCAAGGTAGGTGAAAAATTTAGCATTGTCAAAAATTCGAGTGTTGCCCACTGCAGAGAAAGGATGGTTGCACCATTCTTGGTTGTACGAACTACTGGGGTCGTGGATTTTGTCGCTTCAACTAACGTAACACCACCAACACCTAAATTAGGAGTCTATAGTCGTGCTTTCTGTTCAGAGGGCAACATCCTCATTTTTGACAATGCTATTTTAACTCGCCCTGAAAGTAAAAATCGGCCCGCCAGGTTGGAACCAGTTCTGCTAGACCACTGTCCTCTGAGACGATTGAGTCCGTACAAAGATTAGATAAGGAGCCAAAATTTTGGAAAACCCGAGAGGCTAGGCCGACACAGCTCATAATATAACAATCAATGTTTTTCTGAACAACGTCCCATGAAGCCTTAAGCGAGTTAATTAAGATGGCTTACTGATAGATGAGTCCAATTAGTACCAGTAGGACGAACAGAAAAGACAAGGATAACATGGTCGGTCTGGTTGGAGGCAGCTAGTAGCTGGGGCGGGCGCAGCATTTAGTTTTGGCCGTGTGCAGCGCCGGCTCTGCGTCGATCGAACGAACCAACGCGTTGACTGGTTTTGCAGCTGTAAACACACAGCTCTCTATGTTCATACACTGCCCCGCCGCAGTCAACCTACCTATTATTTTCAATTTTTTTCTCAGCTGCTGCCCTTTTGGCCACTAGACTAAGTGAGCCGGCCGGCACATGGACAGCTAAGTGAATGAGCAGTTATTAATTTTGATCATGTCCCATCGGCTTATTGAATGGACAGACTTGGACGACCGAGCCAAGACTGAGGCACTAAGCAAACTCGAAACGAGTGCATAGCGCTGTTTCAGTTCCTATCCTATCCCGGTTGTTTTGTTGTCGTATAGTAGCTCAAACTTATTCACCAGCCGCCAAATTAAACCGACTGCGGTTTCTAGCATATGTACGTACTGCTGATTCTAGAATCAATAATTTTAAAATGATGCGATACAGAACATACATGTAACAGGTCATTCGACGGAGGGCGTAGAAGTGAGTCAAAACTATTTATTTTTAGGTAGGGTGTCAAACTTTTCTATATTGACCGACTTCGCAAATTCGACTTGGAGACTCTAGAAACGCGACGTATTATCATTGACTTACAGTATGTATACCGAATTGTGTCCGGACTGAGTGACATGCGTTTTGAAGATTATTTTGAATGGGCTAAAACCATGCGTACAAGAGGTCATGATAAGAAACTGTATCTACCGGGTTTAAAGAAAAACGTTCTAGAAAGTTCTCATTCGCAGTCAGAACCATCCGGCTATGGAATAATTTAGCTAGTGAAGTTGTCAATTCAAATTCTCTTAGTCTATTTACAAAAAGAATTAGTAGCCTGCCTATGCCTATGTTTGATCTAACTTCGGCAACATAACACCATACGTGGTCGTCTGCATGCCGCACCCAACATTTGTATTTCGTTCTTTTTCTGTGTTTGGGCGAAATAAACTTACTTACTTACTAAACACAATTTCGAGACCAAAATTGCCAGTAATTTTAAAACATTACGCTTAAAGTTAAATTTACATATATAAAATAAGGGGAGTAGTGGAAGAAGTACGTATGTATCGGGATTGGCCATCGGGACAAGACAGACCCCTGGTCACATGTATGTACAGTAGTACAGAATGAGTACACGTCTGTAGGTTTAACATTACATTTAGCACTTCAGTAAATACAGCATTTTAGTAGCCATAAAGGGCACGAGTCAAACTTCATCATAGGGTACAGTGTACATGGTGACGCTGGGCTGGGCGGCGTCTTCTAAATTCTGCTCGAGAGAGGTCGGAGTGGTGGAGTCTGTATCGACTCGACTGTGCGGCGCCGTCACTCCCTCGGTCCAATTGGAAATGCCGTGCGTCTCTTCGTGTTGTTCTGACTGCAACTTCGACTCAGCCGTCTTTAGGCTTCCATCCTCCGCCATCAGTGTCTTTGACAGCGTACCCACTAAAACCAATATGGGCTTACAGTTATCGATGTAGTGATTTAGACCGCAAAGCCAGCCTATTGCAAGTTCATTATTGGGTGGGACAAGTCCTTTCCTTGTCGCAAAGAGTTGGTGGTTGGCACAAAGCCCACCCCACCAGGCCACCGAAAGATGGTGACAGCGAGTAGGTAAATGGGAACCGACTGGAGCTGCCTAAGCACCTGGAAGCCACAGCGGAAAGCATGCTTGGAGAAGGATGATCGGTGACGTCTTGGTTCACTGTGGTCAATCAGCTCAAACCTGGGACTCGCCGAAAATCGCTGTTGGGCCGCTCTCTTAGTGGCGTTCCACCGCTGGAGTGAACTGGACGATGCATTCTGAACCGAGCATGCTGGACTGGAAGCTAGTGGCTGGGCAGTAAAAGAAGGGCGATACCGTACGCTCAGAATACATACATACTGGGTTGCGAATGGACCGCAAAGGCCTGGTCGTAGGACTTCGGTCCCCCGCCACTTCGTATCGTATCGGGGTTATCTGTTTGCGTACAGAACAGCAGCTAGCCCTACGCAAATCAAAAGGCCATGTAGTGTATATGTACGTTAGTGTCCCCGTGCGTAATCAGTAGAATTTTTCCCTACAGTCATAGTACACACATGGCTTCATACCACCGAAAATTTAACCGGATGGGTGTTACTCGACCAGGAAGAGAAGAATAACAGAGAAGAGCGTATGTTGTTGTTGTAATTGTAACTTTTTGTCCTTTCGAGCTACTGCTATAGAGCAGGAAGAGACACAAGGTCCGGCAGCCTACTAACAACAACCCTCCCCTTTTGCTGTCCGTGTGTGCAAGACAGCTAAGGTTTGGTCGCCATTTATCTACTTGCCACTGCTGACTTTCGACGGCCTGGGCTGAGCTTTGTGTACTGTTGTTTGTGTATACACATACACATTTACCATACACAAAAATACACATTGTTTTTTCAATGTGTATACACATACACATACACATTGAAAATCCCGATACACATTACCATACACAAAACCTACTCGAAATGTGTATTTTTGTGTATGTGTATTTGATCAGCAAAAGTCGGTAAAATTTCGAACCGAATCGTAAAATTTCAATGTTTTTGCTGCAGTAATAAACGGTAGATATCCTGATAAAGCCTTCAAATGGCCTAAGTAACTCGATTTCAAAGCTATCCAAGGTTTAAAGCAACAGACATTGAGAGATTTGATTTTCTTAGCATTTCTGGCTCAAAATCTACAAAAAAATGCATTTTTAGTACAGGGTGTCCCAAAAAAATGACAACATTTCTTTTTGCTGCCATTTTCGCAATTTTTGACCAAATTGTCTGAAATTTGAAACATAAGTGCCAAAAAAGTGGGAATTTTATGTGTTAAAGTTTGGTGCATCAGAATTGACCCAGTCCTGAGAAATTCAACAATATATAAAATTGAGAAATTTCAATTAAATGTAGAAACAGCATAAAAAATGGAAACTTTTCTTTTTGCTGTATCTTCTTTAATTTAGGTCGGAATTGGATGAAATTTTGAATATATGCGCTGAATAACTGGTTGTTTATTAGATCAAAAGTTGGCGCATGAACCCAGCTCAGCTCTTGACATAAAAAATCCCGATCACAATACAACGACAAGATTGATTTTCGCGCCCCTTAGCTGTAATGAAGCTCCTGTAAGCGTAATTCAATCTGTCACCCCAAACATGCTAAGAAATGTTTATGATGCTTATGGGAAACGGTTGCAGCAGTGTATTAACTCAAACGGAGGTCAACTGGATGGTGTATTATTCCTTAGTTCTCAGAGTTTGCATGTTCTTCATTTTGCTGCAGTAAAAACTCTGATTTTCTTTAGTTTCCAAGAACTAGCAAAATGGACTGATTAATGCCAGAACTTTTGACCTACAAAATATCTGCGCATATATTCAAAATTTCATCCAATTCCGACATAAATTAAAGAAGATACAACAAAAAGAAAAGTTTTCATTTTTTATGCTGTTTCTACATTTAATTGAAATTTCGCAATTTTATATATTGTTGAATTTCTCAGGACTGGGTCAATCCTGATGCGCCAAATTTTAACACATAAAATTCCCACTTTTTTGGCACTTATGTTTCAAATTTCAGACAATTTGGTCAAAATTTGCGAAAATGGCAGCAAAAAGAAATGTTGTCATTTTTTTGGGACACCCTGTACAATACACATACACAAATATACACAAAAATACACATTGTTTTGTTGAATGTGTATACACAAATTACCATACACATTTGAAGGTAAATGTGTATACACACACATACACAAACGGAAAATCCAATACCAAACAACAGTAGCTTTGTGTCTACTACTTCCCATTACCTCGACAGGTTTCGAACCCACAAGCACACCGCTTCCACGGTGCCAGGGCCGCCGTGACACACGAGATAGCGTAAACTAGGTACCCATGGCCAAGACAGACACGTAGCGGTACGTAGGTATAAGTGCCAAAAACTAACTTTTAGTAGGGTGTCGAGTCTCCGTCGAGCTGTCTTTACGACTGGTGCCTGATTGAGAGGCACTGCGTGTGGTGTCGGGATGCGCTGAACAGCTTACTTTCGAACACGGCGTCGTACCATCACAAGCGGTTTCTGGATGTTTCTTCTTGTGCTGTATGCCGCAACAAGTCATAACCACACTCATACTAATGCACAAACATAACGCATAGACTAAAAGCAACATCATAGACTACAAAAACACAGCCTCCAACAGTTGTTAGTACAGAGTGAGAAAGAACAACAAAATTTGCATGCGGCGCGCGCAGCTGAGCCGTTCAGATTGCTACGTACGCGTTCGATAATGCCCCATGCATCAACCATACAATCAGGTACCGTACCCTCGTTTTATGCTTACTAATAGGCTTCGTTACGTAGTTTTGGTTGGCTCAAAGCAAATTGTACATAGTTTAGCTATGCCGAGGAGAGGGCAGCTGTTCTGATTGTGCATTTAAAAAGCAAGTCAGTGACACGTCCTGGACAGCTCAGCCAACCGCTAGTTATGTGTGATCTTTTGCGACAGCTGCAGGGTCGATAGTGTGTGGTGGTTCTTTGTTCCCTGGCCAGTTTATTTGTCTGGCTTTCATTTGACGCCCTTTTTACTCAACAGCCGCCTTGCGTCAGGCAACCGGTCACTGACTTCGAACCAGGTGCACCTAAGACCTAGAATACGTTGTTGCCTGCTGAAAGACGCTTTTAATGTATATTTGTAGTGATAGATTTCAATGGCCTCATGAAGTTCTACGCAGTTTTTTTGGTTGCATTCTTTTCTTACGTATTGCTCGGTATGACACTTATTATTATTATTCTTACTAAAGCAGTCTTAGGTTCTATTCGGATAGGTTGTGGCACCTTGGCGCAGTGCAGTAACTCAGCCAGGTCGGCCGTTGCAACGTGCACAAAGCCATTGCAGCAACTGGTTGAAGCTACCCGATCGAGCACCGATTCGAGGGATGAGGCGTTTTCGATCATCAACATGAATGCCCAACAGTTAGAGACACTATGCACGTGAGATCTATGAAACCAGTAGTCACTTGACATGCTTTTTTCAGCGCGCTCTCTCAGTTCAACGAATGTGTAGCGGAGGCACGGGTACTGTGCCCTCAACACGTTACTATCAAATTTATGGACTCTTCTTATGGATATCTTTGCTCCGACGGTTATCAGAGTCAGTACAATTTAGATTGTTCGCAGACTGGGAAACTTCTCGCCTCGCCTCGCCTCGCCTCAGCTCACCTCACCTCACCTCACCTCACCTCACCTCACCTCACCTCACCTCACCTCACCTCACCTCACCTCACCTCACCTCACCTCACCTCACCTCACCTCACCTCACCTCACCTCACCTCACCTCACCTCACCTCACCTCACCTCACCTCACCTCACCTCACCTCACCTCACCTCACCAAACAACACCACACCTCACAGCACCTCACCTCACCTCTCCTCACCTCACCTCACCTCACCTCACCTCACCTCACCTCACCTCACCTCACCTCACCTCACCTCACCTCACCTCACCTCACCTCACCTCACCTCACCTCACCTCACCTCACCTCACCTCACCTCACCTCACCTCACCTCACCTCACCTCACCTCACCTCACCTCACAACCCCAAAACTTAATCCTAAAGCTAAAACCAACTTAACTTTTAGTTTTTTTGGAGAACGCCGACTGTGTGAGCGCTGTGCAAAGCCAACCTGTCATCAGGCAGTGTCACAATGAAACATTACAATTGATCAGAGAAATAAACTCCGGCTCGCAACCAATGCAAGAGCGCCGACATAGAATGTGCAGGTGGATTGGCTACACTCACTCTATCTATTAGCAATTTACATGCTCACGATTCAGAGTACTGAACATGTTCGTCAAATGCATTAGACAGCCGCTGGTGAGCTCTTGTGGAATGGAAGCCTGGAAAGTGGTTTCCAGAGTTCTCAGAGATTCAACGCAAGTATTGATGTCAGACTGTGTGCTGACTGAAACACATGCCAACTACACCTACTTGCTGCCTTCCTCTACGCTACCAACTCATTCTACTACAATAATTCCTGCTTACTCTCCTCTTCTAATTTCCACTCTTCTTCTCACTATTCTGTTTGTTCATCTTGCTTGATCATCTTTTATGCTTACTCATCAACGCAGCTTTTGTATACAAGCTCCTTTGAGACTATTCACTTGGTTTAAAATCACGAATGCTAAATAAATTCTCTCTTATTGTCAAAGTCTATCAATCAAATCAATGAACAAAATCTAAATAAAATTGGATTATAAATAAACATATCTGTACAAACAAAATCATTTTAACCACCTAACCAAAGCCATCATTTCGTTCATCTGTTCAGACATAAGTGTACCGATCTACAACATGGTCCGCCAAAAAAAACCCCGCAGATTTTTCGCTGTAGCAACCGCAAATCTGAACCGATTTGAATGAATCCTTTCTTAATTGAAAGATAAATAAATTCTTGAAAGGTTTACGAAATGTTTATTGAGATAGCCTGCTTGTTTCTTGAGATATTTGTCCTCACAGTGAAAACAGAGATTTTGGCAATGAACAAGAGTGATAAAGAACAACCCAGCAGATATTTTACTTTGCAACCATGAATCTTAACCGATTTGAATAAATCCGTTTTTGTATGAAAGATTGATAAATTCTTCAAAGATTGGTGAAGGTCTATTGAGATTCACAGTTTAGTTCTTGAGATATTTGCCCAATAGGTTGAAATTGATTTTGGCAAAGAAGAAGAGCGATTCCGTTGCATTTCATAACAAAGCAGATTCCTACTGCTGGGGCTAATGATACTAGTGTTGAAGTAAACCGAGTTTCTGTGTCACCAGTAAAGCCTCCAATAGCCCTTCCTTAGCAGTAGCAGGAATCCGTTTTATTACGAAAAGCAGAGTAATAAAAAAATCCCTCTTGTTCTCCGCTAAAATCACTGTTTTGATTTTGAGAGCCAATATCTCAGCAACTAAGCAGAGTAAATTAATGAAAATTTAAGCAATCTTTTAAGGATTCATTTATCTTTCATCTAAAAAAGGATTCATTCAAATCAGTTGAGATTTGCGTTGCTACAGCGAAAAATCTGCGGGGTTGTTTTTTTTTGGCGGACCCTGTATACAGTACGTATGTGGCGAATGTGTAGTGTAATGTGGTGACAGATTTGAACCTATCTTATCGATGCCACCCACACAAGCGTACGCAGTCTATAATTAGTGAATGGCGGTGTCTGAGCAAAGAAGACATCAAGGCGCTCCTCTTCCTTTCCTTGTCGGCCGAAAAACCAGTAACCGAAAGTGACTGCACGAGTTGAATGAAGGAATAAAGTTGAGACCATTGAGTGAGTGAGTCATTTACAAGTTTTGTGCGGTCGTTCTGAGCCAATTAAAAGCCCACAACTCAATGCAACCTTGACTTTTTCCTCCGCCCAAAACTTGGCTCAATTTTCTCTCTTTTGTCAGTTAGTTTGATTTAGTTGTCGCGTTCCGGATTCGAAATGAGTTTGACACCACCGGCCGAGATGAAAAGGACGTCGTTTTGTTGCCTTTTTGTCATTCTTGTTGCCATTCCCTTCGTCGATCTGGCTTCTTCTAAATACAACAGTGCTTTCTGCGATACACGTGAGTGTTATCTGGAAACCAAATCAGTGCTTTCTCTCAAAGCATACTCATTTTAGCTGAGGAGAAAAAGTGTCTAAACCACTGTCGTCAGAGCCTAAACTGCAAAAACGCCTATTGTTGGAAACCGTTCAGCAAACGCACAGCTTGCACGTGCACCGTCTGTCGCCAGTCTAGGATATATGGCAGTTGTAAAAGTAAGTGATCTAATTTTATTGCTAACCTTTACTGTGGGGCTGTTTAGGAGAGGAGAATAAAACCTGCACTGCTTTCTGTGCCCATAATTATCCTACGTGTGCTAGAGCTGAATGTTGGTCATGGCACGGGCACCGAACCTGCACCTGCAAACACTGCTGGCAGATAAAGTTGAAAGTGAATCTGTTCAGAAAAGCTGAAGGCTCGGTCAAACCTACCGACTTCTAAAATCTGCACATTGCCATGCTGTCTTTGCTGCAATAGGTAGATATGCAGTTATTTACTAACTATTCTTAATCAAACCCGTGCGCATACTGTATATAATTCTACGGGTCCTGCTGTTTCTAAAATGTGCGCATTTTTAACACCTATAGGAATGGAAACTTTTACCACACTTTTCATTCCTCAGAAATATTTGTTGAGCAACATCTAAGAGAAACTACATACCTGGGTGCAATTATACGTAAAGCACAAAGAAGAGGTGTTATTATATTTGGGAATTCCTGTTGTATCAAAGATCATTTCTGCTCATTTCCTGTTGTGTTGTCAAGTAAAATACGTATTTATCCTAAATGGTCATCACACAGCTTACGTGCAAAACCTTCACTACTAGTGATTCAGAAAAGCAGAAGGCTTTGAAAGTTCCTAATTGTGCAGGTTACCTATCAATCCAACATCCCGCTGGTTTTAATGATTGTGCATGTACCGACCCTGGAGAAATAATCAGAGAACACAAGCAGTGCCCTTGGATGGTTAGTCAGATCAGGTCTAATCCACTAACGAACATGAAGAAGTAAAAGAAACCAACTGTCTGTTTCCTAGGCTATTCCTAGTCTTTGAAAGGCCGCCGGACTCTGTCAGATTGAGGCAGGCAAAAACATTGACTAGCTTGATTGCATCCTGTAAACAGGTCTAACGTTCACCTGTTTACAATAAACATGGCCACCGCTACTGATGCATTATCACTAGCAATTTTTCTCTTCATAATCGTCGGATTCACCGGAAATCTGTCAGTTTTTCTGTATTTTCGTTCCTCTAAATCTTACCAGCATGCGAGCATATCACCGCTGATACAGCAGCTAGCTCTGGTGGGAATGTTGCAGAGTAGCTCGACTGATGTGATGTGTTTGTGGGCGATATACTTCCAGCAACATCCTGCTCTGCGCTTTAGCTTTGTAAGTGGTTTTCAGCTTATCTAATCTAATAGATCCTTTCAGGCAAAAAGGTCCCTTACTTTGAAAGCGGTAGTAGTTGAAAAAATTAGCAAGATACAGGTGTAAACGTTCATCATCCTCATCATTTCAAAGTTGCATTTACGCGGGATGACTTTTAGCTTTGCAATGTGCATTACTGGTCGGCTTGTATGACCTATGTACCATCCTACTGGACTATACTGTTCATTGGATTGAACCGTTTAGCGCAATGCTGTTATGGCAGCACACTTTCAGCAGCCATGGTCAAACCTGCTCTCATATTGCCATGGGTCTTCGCTGTGTTGTGCAGTTGTCTTTCATGGATTGATATTTTGCCTTTCGTAGAGGTATGTACTCTCTTCTTAGCTCTATAGCCCTTAGCAGAAGCTACTCCATTTGGAGTAGTATGCCACATACACTGTAGAATCACGTTTTGCGTGCGGCTGTTTGTTAGCCATAAATGTGATTGGAAAATGAAAGTGCAAAAAAGTGATTGGCCAGTCACATGTCAATCACGGTTTTTTGTCAGACAATCACAATGCACAGTGCTGCATGCAACGCGTGATTGGTCAGTCACAGCAAATCACGCTTTTTTGAAAATTTCAGTGAATGCAATAGCATTCACTGCGTGATTGCCATTTTTAGGCACACCATTGCATGTCCCTATGGCTAGGCACGCAAAAATTTCTGCGTCTAAGAGCTTGCAGACTCGTCTGGCAGTTCGAACCCAAGCAAGAGTTGTTGCAGGCACCCATGGAGCCGAACGATTATTACTTCTGCAATTTTGCCAATTCCTCTAATCACTGGGTAAGAGTGGCAGAAGCTTCAGTGTTCGTGTGTTGCGGATTTCTGCCTTGTGCAGCTACAGCGTTAATCTACATATATCTGTACTGTTTTGTCGGACAACAAACCACCAACAGCAACAAGCTAGGTCTGGTGGCTTGTCTGGTGTACGTCATTTCACTGGTAACCAATATGCCACTGGTGTCGCTGCTGTTGCTTCGCCCAACCATACCCAACTGGTTGGCTGCGGCCTTCGTGGCCCTGACAATCTCCAACAGTTCCTTCAACGTATTTGTTTACGGTTACTTGTGCAAACGCATGCGCACAGATGTTGCGCAGTTTATACGACTGTTGTTTGGCAGGAGACATCGAAACAGACAACTGCAAGTCTCCAAGTCCCGCTGGTTTCCATTTTGGATGAATTATAACGATGCGCACGTGTGGATTGAGACCAGATACTGTGGACTACATGTTGAATGCACAATGGTGCACTGTTTCAAACCACCCGACCATCCCAGCAGCAGTCATGCTGTCAGAATAGAATTAAAATGATTCGGTTGTATGATGTAAAAAGGCGGGTCTGTTTCTTCAATGTGTGTACAATGCAGTAGACTAAATTTGATTGTTTCTTTTTTGTTTAAGTTCCACTGTCCTTTCGGACAGCTCAGGACACCCCGCCCATACATGGGCCGGGGGGGGGGTAAGGGGGTATACCCCTCCCCCTCGGCCGGCCATACCCCCCCTCGGCCGTCCATACCACCCCCTCGGCCACCCACCCCCCCCCCTCCCGGAGGGAGGAAATTTTCGCTTATTTAAGGCAAAATAGGCGTTTTTTGGCCTTTTTTTGGGGGGGGGGGGGCCCCCCCCCCGGCCCATGTATGACCCCGCCCCTTTCTATGGAGTGCCCTGCACACTAACACCTCCTCCAGCTTGCTTTCATGTGGTGCCTAACCACTTTCTCGTTTCGTTTCAATCGCTATGTGCCGGACATTTCCACTTACTATGCCACTGCAATATTACATGTACATGGACCCTTGTTCCGCTTTATATCCCATGGGATATCACTTGGCGGAAATGTTTATGTTAAATTTGTAATAATTTTCTTCACACATGCATACTGTATCTATGATAAAGCATTGTTCCCGTTAATATCCCATACCGTTTCTAGTTAATATTCCATGGCTTCTTTATCCCAGGGATGTTTTCACAGGCCCAGGCAGAAATGTTTTCACTGAGAAACGTGATTTTCAGTGTTATGTGCCCTGGGACACTAAGTGGAAAACTCAGGTAAGTAATTTGGCGCTTCGTACTAATTAGTCTCTGAAAAATGACTAATATTATTTTTAAGGACAACACTTGTTCGAGCAAGACAACAAGAGACTGTTTAGCGTTGTATAACAATAACACAGCCCAGTTAAGGAATCATGCCATATACATATTCATTCTATTACCTTAAAAACAAACAAAAAACTAAACATCCGTGCCTAACGCAGTCAGAGTTCTGCCTTGCGTTCGATTTTTATCAGTTCAACTTCAAAATTGAGCACGGCATTACCTAAAAAAGCAGTATCGTCTCTCTGAATTTATAAATTTTGTATAAAGTGCCGTACCTGGAATTTTGGGAGGCGCTCCATGTTCTCCGTAGCCCAGATCTGAAGGAATAACTAACTTGCGCTTCTCTCCTTCGCACATGCTACAATGAGCAATGAGCGGTTAAAAGAAAGACCTTATAAGGTGGTGTACTTGAGGAGGCCCTGGTCCCAGCCTTTTATCACCTGACCTGAGCCCAAAGTGAACACGAACGGCGTCTGACGACTGCGACTCGAGTCGAATTCCGTACCGTCTTCCAGACTGCCCTGAACAGACTACTGTATCCAAAGCAACGTACTATACAGTACCGTCAGGCCTTGATGCCATTTGGTAATGGTATCCTACACCATATGGTGTATTGGACCGTACCAATGCATAAAGGGTAGTGGTGTCATTATGGCACGGCACCCCTACCATTAGTTACTATGGTAGTATTGGATGTATATCTTGCACTACTGGAACTATAATATATGGCAGCACTCCAATCAAACTTCATGCCACATGGTACCGTAACGCATGGCCAAGGGTAGGTAAGAGCATACATGTAACAGGTCATCCACCGAGGGGGGTTGAGGGGTCTGGCGCCGGCCGGAGGTCTGAACTGAACCCAAATTCTTGGGAGGGGTCAGCATACATGGGCCGGGGGGTAAGGGGGTTCCCCCCCCCCCCCGGCCCCCCCCCCCCCCCCCCCCCCCGGGGGGGGGAAATTTTCGCTTATTTAAGGCAAAATAGGCGTTTTTTGGCCTTTTTTCGGGGGACCCCCCCTACCCCCCTCCGGATTTTTCCGGCCCATGTATGGGGGTCAGTCATCAAAATTCTAGTAAAAACTTACTAAAAATTTGGAATTATTCGATCTACATGTATGCAATGTGACCATCAAGAAAAATACGATATTTACTGGATGGTTAACATGTATCAAAACTATTCAAAGACAGAGAAAATAGTTATGAAGCGTCTCACTACTAGAGAGAGTTCGACTTTATAAATTGGTCACCTGAGATCCCATTTTTGGAGATTCGTCTCATTTACGGAGGTTGAATTGGCCTCTAGGTGTCCAATTTCCGAAGTATTTGGATCACGTGGTTAAGCATAGCAATTTTCTCGGTGTCATAAAAACCGTCCCATTTGCGCAGGTTCGACACTACCATAAATAGCGTCAAGTGCCTGACTGTAATAATAACAAGATAAGGCACTTACCGTATAATGCATATGTAAGATATCTCCTTTTTTGGACTTCATTGAACAATCGTCAACACGCTTCTTGATTCCGATTTGCAAACGAGTCACTTTCTTCTTCTCGTCCTCCTCACCAAGCACAACGACTGCTAATAACCATAGCAGAGCCACAGCTGACAACCACCGCCGCATTCTGCTGTAATAGAAACAAACCACATACGCATCTGCCTATACCGAGCACCTATACAGTCAGGCACTTAACGCCGTTTATGGTACTGGCACCATATAAGGTGCCCGTACGTCGTTAGGGGGGTTGCTAATGGAAAAAGTGCGAAAATTCACGTAAATACATGCAATTTTTTGTAAATTCTTTGTTAGCAGCCAACATTTTATCTAGCAACTTGCTAATACTGAGTCTAGCAGCGACTGCATAAAATCCTTAGGTTCGCCTAGAAGTGCCTCTAAAGACAATTTTTGGTGAAATTATGCAGTTAGTGGCACCATATGACTTGAGGTGCAAAAGTGGAATTTTTTTTGTAAGTGCCTGTACAAATAAAAAAATTTAATAAACTCACGTTCACGTTTGAGGACTGTGGTAGTACCATGTATGGTACCGGTACTTAGGATAGTGGCACCATATATGTTACCGTGACCATATATGGTACCCCCAAGTTTGGCCACTGTGATGGTACCTTAAGGCACCCCAGCTTCAAATTGGTAACTGCACCGGCACCATATGTGGTACCACTTTATTGAACATACCATAATATGGTAGTGGTACCCATGGTCATGGGTAGGAGGGGTACCACATAAGGTGCCGGTACCACAGTAACACCATAGTTCCCGAACGTGGGGGTACGAAATTTTGTGCTGGTACCTTAAATGGTGCCAGTACCATAAACGGCGTTAAAAGCCCGACTGTATAGTAACGAAAACTCAATTTAAGGGTACGGTAATTAGTACGTAACTACTTCACAATAAATAAGATTGACTAGTCAGAAATTGTGATAGCAGCCAAAAGGCAGGGCAATAAACCTGGAAAGGCCAAAATCAGTAGAAATCAACACTAGTGCAGTTTTACTACCAATCTATCACAATTAGTGTGAGTAAGTAAATTATGTATCAAAGAAGAAGTTCATTTGGATTCAGCCGGTTTTTCAGCACTTTTAGCAGCCGGGTCTTTCTGTTTCTTGGTCGACTTTGACTTGGACGCCGATTTCTTTAGTTTCGTCTTCCAACTACTACGTTTAGCTTTCGATTTCTTTGACGGCTTTTTCAGCTCCCACTCCCTGTCCGGCTCCACTGGATCGCTCTTGGGCTCAAAAGTCAACGCCGGAAATTCGAACACTCTACAGACCTCCGGACTAAAGCGGCCCACCTCTGTTAGAGGGGTAAATGACTGAAATCGTTCGCATACAATAGAGATAATAAGAAAAAAATAAGTCCTACCGAAGTTCCAATAGCAGAAATTGGGTAGCTATCAACAGATACATTATTGCAACGCGGAGTACAGAAACTTGACGCCCTGTAAGTGCATGCTCTGCACACTACAGAACTACTGAAATGACAGCTACCAATCTTTAAAATAACCAAACTGCAGTGAAGAAACAACTTACCTGAGTAGACGAGAGAGCGAACGAAAAGTCAGATGAGCACCATTAACAAGCATCACTTAGTTTCCTTGACTAACTCTAGAACAGTCAATCACTTAACCCAGGTTCGGCCACTGTGGTGGTACCATATATGGTACCGGTACCATTCTATCTTCGCATTGGTACCTGTACCGGTACCATATATGATACCGCACCACTTCGTTCAGATTTCTTACCATATATGGAACCGGCACCATGGTGCCACCACAGTCCCTGAACGTGGGGGTACCACATATGGTGCCGGTACCTTACAAGGTACCGACCGACGACACCAAATGCCTTACACAGTCAGGCACTTAATGGGTAAGGTGTCGGTACCACAAGCAGCGTTAAGTGCCTGACTGTTATATGACGTTAACAGCCTGGCTGTAGAAGGATAACCAAAACACCACCAAAGAGGCAAATAGTTGTAGCAGGAAAGCTACCATGTCTAAATGACCAGAAAGAGCAGATATGAAAAACTTCTTTACTAACAAATTGATAACGCTCGCAATGAATTTCACATCGTCCGAAACACTAGCAAATGCAACCTTTGGAGTTAGGCTAGGCCAGGAAAGCAAGTAAGTATTTGGTGCGGTGCCCTCTAATATTTTAGCTTCAAACTGAAGTTACTGTTAAAGAAAACTTAACTAGCCTAACCCTCACATCATAACTGAAGAGATGCAATAACTGAGAAGAGGTAGAAATCTGTACAGATTTGCAAGGCCACAAGGAATGTTGGCTTTTCCTCATTTGGAAGTTTTCTTTTTGGCAGTCACCTTCTTCTTAGAGGTGCGTGGTTTAGACTTGGCGGTGCGTCGTTTAGAGGCCAGAACCTTGCGTCGGGGCTTTGGTGGTTTGGGAGGCGGGGCCGGTGGTTTCAGCAGTTCGACTGTTTCTGGCGTTAGTGATGCTTCCCACGCTGCTACAGCTTTCTTGCGCTCTGCGTTCAATTCTGCTGCTCGCTTTTGGTAAGGCTAAAATTAAGTTGCATTCCATTGAACCATACATGTAACAGGTCATCCGCCGAAGGGTGTCTGGCGCCGACCGGGGGTCTCCTGATCCTAAATTTTACGAGGAGGTTGGGCACTAAAAACGCTCAAAAATCGAAAAAAGTCGCAATTTTCGTATAAAAATCGTCAAAAATCGCTAATTTGGGCTGAAATACAGCTAAAAACGCTGTTTTACACTTGATTTTAACAATTCTTGTGTCTGAAATTGCAAAAAATCGCAATAACTTGCTCAAAAAATTAGTTGCCAGACAAATCGGGGGGAGGGGTCGGAAGAACCGTCTCGGGGGGCCCACCCGGGGTCTGACCTAAGTCGGGTGGGGAGCAGACATGGGCAAAGGGGGGTTGCCCCCCTCAGGCTTCGCCCCTCAGGCTCTGACCTACCCCCCTCAGCCGGCCGCTACCCCCCTCAGGAATTTTTTTGGAAAAATTTTGTATAGCAAATTATGATAAAAATATGCCTGGATTAGATGTAAATGAGCAGCTCAAAAACCTTAATTTTTGTGTCTGAAATTACAAAAAATCGCAATAATTTGCTCAAAAAATTAGTTGCCAGACAAATTGGGGGGAGGGGTCGGAAAAATCGTCTCGGGGGCCCACCCGGGGGGTCTGACCTAAGTCGGGTGGGGGGCAGACATGTGCAAAGGGGGGGCTGAGGGGGTTCCCCCTCAGGCTCTGACCTCCCCCCTCAGCCGGCCGCTACCCCCTCAGGAATTTTTTGGAAGAATTTTGTATAGCAAATTATGATAAAAATATGCCTGGATTAGGTGTAAATGAGCAGCTCAAAAACCTTGATTTTAGCCAAAAATCGAACTTTTTGGCTTACCACCCCCTTAGCCCCCCTCAGGAGCTCCTACCCCCCTCAGGAATTGAAAATTCTACCCCCCCTCAGCCGAAATGCTAGCCCATGTCTGATGGGGGGGCAGACCCCGAGACCCTTGTTACATGTATTCACTGAACTGTATCAGTTAGCCATTAAACGCCGTTTATCGTGCTGGTACCTAGGCTAGTGGCAACATACGGTACCACTCCGTTCAGATTTCGTATGATAAGGCAGTGGTACCATACATGGAACCACCACACTCCGCGAACGTGAGGGAATACGGTGCTAACCATACATGGGCCTGAAAAAATGGGTTCGGTGGGGGTAGTCAAAATCTAAAAATTTGGAGGTGGGCCTACCGGTTTGAACGGTCGCGGTAATTTTGGTTGACGGGTCATGAACAAAAGTCGGCTTCAGGTGGGTGGGTGGAGTCGAGCTCAAGTTCGGGGTGGGCAAAACCCCCAGCCCATGTATGGTACCAACCATCAGTACGATAAACTTTGTTAAGTACCTACCTGTGCACTGCTTAGAAGAACAAAAGCAATTCTTAGTTGAGCCCTAATTACAATCAGGCAGTTAACGCCGACTGTCGGTACCATAAACGGCGTTAAGTGCCTGACTGAATTAAAAATTTATATTGATTTATAACGCCTGCAATTTTGGTTCAGCCAGCCAAGTTCCTTACCGTACGACAAATGACCGGTTATGGCAGATTTTCTGGCCCCTCTGACCGACAATTAACCAACCATTGAAAAGCCAAGCCCAACCTACCACTTTCTGATCGTCTGTCATGGCATTCCACTTGTGAGCGGTCTGGGTCATAAGATCAGTGATCTGACCTTTGGCACCTTTGGACTGTTCACTAACGAACGCTGTGTAAGCCGAGATGGTGGAATCGTTTGGCCGACCCAGCAACACCGCCAACTTCTTCCTCGCCTCCAACTGGAACCTTCGTTTGTTGGGCAGAACGGCAGCTATCGCCTTCAGCACGTCCGACCGGCCTTCCTTGTCCATCTTTGCTTGCCACTTCTCCAGATTTGCCTTGTACTTTTTGCGGTTCTCCGACGCCCGTGTCAAGTACTCCTGCATAAGAAAGATCAGCTTGCAATGCCGTACCTTTTAGTCTTCCTTCACTAGCGATCGATCCGAATTCCGGTTCCGGTGCTGAAGGGAACCTTTTAACTTTCCGCTCTTTTTGGAAGCAAACCTGCTAAATTCCACGCAATAACACTAAACACTATTAATAAATCACCTAAAAACTTTGTTTTAGGCAACAATTTTGATTGCTTGCTATCACTACTTATTTCTCAAAAGTGTCGATAATTTACAACGGCCCAAATGGTGCTTAACAATTATAGTAGTTTCAGATGGAAAATTTCAGTTGTTTCCATATTTTAAAGCCGAAATTTAGAAAAAATACAGGTCTTAAAGAGATAGCACCCAAACCTAAAAAATGCAATATCATCAAGGGTGTATGGGGGTCCTGTATGGGGAATGCAGGATTCTCTGAGAAATCAGTAAACTAAAACAAAATCAATGTTTTTGATGCTTAAACAGTAACTGGACATGTTTAATGGCAGTTCTACCAGTTCTAACTTTAGCAAAGCACCCTGTAACTGTCTTCTGCAGTTTTCAGCTAGAATTTTTAGTTCTGTGAGCTATTTCTAATTTTTTGCCTCCGCTGAAAAGTTCCGGTTCCGGCCGAAACTGGGGTAACTCCGGTCCGGTTACGGTCAATCGCTATCTTTCACCTCTTTCTGCTTCCGTCCCAGTCTATTATAGGCCGACCGCTTCTTGTCCGATTCCAAGTCGCTCTCAGAATAGAAAAGCGCCATGCTGGTTAGAGGCGGCGACGACGGACGACCGTACGTCTCGCTCAACTGAAACACAGCTTGGCATTGGCTTTTTGAATCGAAAAAGGGTCGAGTGAACTGAGCCGATTGCCCGACAAGCCCCTCAAGATATACATGTAACAGGGGATGCGGGGGTCTGACAACCCGACTTAGGCCAGCCAGACCCCATCGAGATCCCCGAGACGACTTTTCCAACCCCTTCCGATTCTTCTGGCAAGTAATTTTTACATTTTTTAGAATTTCAGTCATTAAAATGACAAAATCGTATGTAAAACAGCACTTTTTAGCTGTATTTGAGACCAAATTGGGATTTTGTTTACGATTTGCAGCAAAAAAATTTCGATTCTTCATCGTTTTTTAGTACCGAACCTCCCTCTCGTAGAATTTCGGCTCAAACTCCCGTCCGGCGCCAGACCCATAACCCTACCCATCTGTTATATGTATGGGTGTTGGACATAGATGGGCCGAGGGTGAGAGGGGACTTACCCCTCCTCGCCGGCAGGCGCTACCCCCACTTCAAGTTCGGCCCGGTTATATGCGACAGAAGAGAAGTAGAAACCATTCGAATGTGTGCGTTGTGTTCAACCACAGCTTTCCTATGTAGCAGCCCGGCCTCGCGCTCCACCATTGACAGCAGTTGCTCGGGAGAGGCTGACTGAAGATTCTTGAGCCAGGTCTCTTTGAGAAGCTTTGCTTGACGACTATACTCCTGCAACCGAATTACTTTCAAATCGAGTACACTGACTAATAGAATTGGACAAAATTTTAGCCTACCTACCGAAAAATACAAAAACAGAATAAAGGAATAGGGAGACATGTTCACCTCCTTGCGCTCTACAGGCATGTTGGTCCACTCGTGAGCCACTTCTTTGACCAAGCCAGAGAAGATCTTCAGTCTCTCGGCACCGACCGGCATGTCTTTCAGTTGACCGGTCATTCGCTCCTTGAAGAACAAGGCGTAGCTGGAGGTTCGCGGCGTCTCCAAACGCGTCGCATCCGTCGCATAGCTGCTCTGGCCACTCGACAGAGTCTCACTAAACACACCAACACTCGTTTCGTTAGAATATAACTTCTTCTAACAGACAGACAGACAAAAAGTGGAGCTTTTATGCAGCTATGGTGTTTGTTTGTTTAGTGGTCTTGGTTAGAGATTTCTAATCGAACGTCAATGTTGTTCCGTTCCATGCGTCGTTGTCATATATGGGCCCGGGGTTTGCCCCCCCCCCCACTTGAGGCCCCCAAAACCACCCCACCCACCTGAAGCAGACCTTGTATGGTTGTTGTATAGGATGAAACCGGTATAAAAATACCGTATTGCCATACATGTAACAGGTCATCCGCCGATGGGGGGAGGGGGGTCTGAGCCGAAATTTTGGCGGAGGGGGGTGGGCACTAAAAAACGCTCAAAAATCGAGAAAAATTACGCAATTTTTGGCCTAAAAATCGCCAAAAATCGCTAATTTGGGCTGAAATACAGCTAAAAAGTGCTGTTTTGCAGGCGATTTTGGCAATTTTTGTGTGTGAAAGTGTAAAAAATTGCAAAAATTTGCTCGAAAATTTACTTGCCAAAAAAATCGGAGGGGGGGCGGTGAAATCGTCTCGGGGGGGGGGGTCCCATCCGGGGGGGCTGGCCTAAGTCGGGTGGGGGGGCAGACCCCCCAGACCCCCTGTTACATGTATGCGTATTGCATTTGCAAAACCGCCTAGTGTGCTTAAGTGAACAATAAACTCGTATTTAGGTGCAATCCCCCAATCAAAGAGAATATTTCACTTAGAGGTGGTTGAGGCTGATCAAAACTCCAGTCACGGCACAAACTACCACGCTACAGTCAGTCCAGTAACTTGTTCACATAAGTCGGGGCCTGGAGCTTACCCCTCCCCCACGGGCGACGCCCTACTTAGCTATGTGCGCAGACCTACCTCGGGTGTATAGGTTGGCTAAATTAGCCAAGAGTGAATACAGCCCCAAGGTTGGCATATGCATAGCTAAGGAAGAGGGTTTACTGGTCAAAAAGAAACAATGCAATGAACATACAAACTGGACCGGTGGGTTGTAATATTATATAAAATAAAGCTGCTACGCTATCGTTCATAAAGTAAGGCTAATAGCCAAGTATGGAACAAACAAACAAGTTCCTCGACTGACAGTCGGAATTTATTTATTTAGCGCCAGTCCACAAATAAACTGACAAGCCTCGCATCGCATGGCAGCAGGGCTAGAGAAGGAAGGAGATGCAATGGTAAAGCAAAATACCGGATAGTGTTTTGGTGCTAAAATACAGGAATACAGGATTATATGGTACCTAACCTATACCGGCATACTTATGCCTATTCCGGCACCCACTGGGGCAGGTCGGGCAGGGTATTGGTCGGTTGTGTCCCGTTAATCGGTCGGCCGGCTCGCGGCCGCCGGTCAGCAAGAGGCGGCTATTCTTAATGACTTTGCGTTGGCCGCTTGCACGCGCGCACACTGGCAGTATGACATGGCATCAAAGGTAAACGCCAAAGGCAAGGTCAGTCCCAGTGACATTAACAAAGAATGCTCTGCTTATTGCAGCTAATTGCCTAATCGTTTATTTTCGAGGCAAATCGTTTCCAGTTCTTGCAGCAAGATCGTTTCCGGTGAACCGCTTTAAAGGGCAGGAACATTCAGATGTTGTCAGTTGAACAGCTAAGTAATTTCTTACAGGCCGACTCTGTCGTTTCGGCAGAGATATACTTAGCACCACTAAACTGTATCTGCTGTGTATCGTTTCGGCCGAGGTGTTCAACATGGTCAGGCCCACCCAACAAACTGATGAGCCCGACGTGGTCGACTTTGTCCTCAATGTGGCCGATGAGAGTTCCAGTCTCAGGACGCAAAGGACCTCGGCTTGCTGCCAAAACCAACGCAACAGCAACAGCAAAGAGCGAGCGAAAAAAAAGAGAAGGACAACCGGTCAAGTATGCGGTGGTCGGAGAATGCTGGAAGTCCTGGGTCGCATGTTCTCAGCCAATGCGCGCGTGCAAGCGGCCGACGCAAAGTCAATTAAGATAAGAATAGCCGCCTCTCGCTGACCGGCGGCCGCGAGCCAACCGGCCGATTAACGGGACACACAACCGACCAATACCGGTAACACCCACCTACTGAATCACGGTTGTAGAGAAGAGGAGCTGGTGGGTGGTAGACGCACCTCAACTCACCACAGTCAAACCTTCCGAGCCGACCCACCGATCGACCTAAGTAAGAAAAGAAGACCTTACCTGTTGTTGTGAGTAAAGAATAGTTTGCCTCCAACCGAGAACTTGGATGTAACTCGTTTAGCCGTCTGTGCCAACACCATCCTTCCTTACTGATGGTAAACAACGATCTTCACATCATTCCTTTCCTTCTTTCACCTTTCTCTCTTGCGCGTTTTCAGGATTACAAGACTACTGGATGCTGCGCTACAGAACACAAACATTACGGCTGCGTACACGAGAGGCCCAAGTGAAAGATGGATAAACTGACGATTTTCCTACATGTTGCAACAATTTCAACTGTTGCAGCTGTGATACTTCGATTCGTCCGAAGCACATTCTCACATATGTTCTGGCCAACTCCAATTAACCGGACCGAAATAGCATCCCGAAAGTCGGCCGTTTCAGTTGTGGAAATCAGTGAAAGTGACAATTTTCCTTTAGATTGCCTGCCCATACCTCTTTTATACACTCCGCCCTGTATTTTTCAGCGTTTACTTAACCTTCTCTAAAATTTGCCCCTAAAAAATTTGAACCCCCAAAAAAATTTTTACCTCCTAGAATTTTTATGTCCTTGAAATTAGTGGCGCCTTGTATTTTTCGGTGTGCTTTATTTGCCTTCCCTAAATTTTGTACCACCTAAAATTTGTTCCCCTTAAATTTTCTACCCCCTAGAATTATTACCACCCTAAAGTATTTTCTTTTCCCCTATAATTTTATCGCTCTCAGCATCTTTCGAGCTGTTTTTGTATTATACCCCATTAAATTTTTAAGTGAAAATTTATTCTACCCCTGAAAATTTTGCGTTCTGAAATTTTTCGGGGTGCTTTCTTTAAGTTCTGTCTCTATTTTAAGGGGTAAGAATTTTACAGGGAACAAAAAGCACGCCGAAAAATACAGAGAGCAAGCAATTTCAGACAGAAAATATTTTAAGGGGTAAGAATTTTAGGGGGTACAAATTTAGGGGAGTAAATAAAACACTCCAAAAATACAGGGCGCAAAAAGGCACCCTAACTATTACAGGGCAGAGTGCATCGCAGAAATATGGCCAATCTTATCATTGGTAAAAATCGTCAGTTTCATTGATTTCCAGAAATGAATCGGCCGATTCTTTGGATAGTAATACGGGATGTCGAGTCGGACACGATCACAAGAGATGTGAGTAAAAGACATGAGCGTAACGAAGAAATATAGCAGCCAGCAGTGGCGCAACTAGACCTAGTTCGTAGTGACTACTAACTACAAACTAAAAGACTGCTAACTATACCTGACTTTTGGCAAAAATGAGACTACAAATTAACTCTAACTACAAACTAAATCCGCTGACTACAAATTGACCACTAACTACATATTTTTTCGTCCCGAGTTTGTAGTCTAAAATCTTGAAATTTGCACGGTTGTTTACAGTTATTTTATAACAGTTTATGGAAAAATTTTACAAAAATCGCGAAACTTTTCCATTAATCACAGAAATTACAAACATTTCTTGGCATCTTAGTTTATTGAGCATCTAATTTAGTTTAGTATTTGTGCTGTAGGTCCATATGTATGACCGTGTGGTCTCATACTTCTATCTGCATGCCGCTTGAACCACTGTTGCCTAATTAGGTGCCAATTACGGCTGGCAAGTCATTTTTTTAGCAAATTTTTGCGATTTTTTAGAATTTCAAACACAAAAATTGCTAAAATCGGCTGTAAAAGTAAAGGCATTTTTAGCTGTATTTGAGCCCAAATTAGCGATTTTTTGCGATAATTACGATTTTTGAGCGTTTTTTACTACCCAATCACCTCCCCCTAAACCGATGACGTCATATTGCCACAGCTCCCAGGGACTACTAACCACTAACTACAAACTCGGATCGCTGGCTGAGTTGACTACTAACCACTAACTACAAACTGAAAAGTCTGAAAGCTTGGACTACTAACCACTAACCACTAACTAAAATTTGGTTAGGAACTAGGTCTAGGCGTAACCAAGGCTTTGAAAAGGGGGTGTAAAATTTTGAAGTTGCTTCGTTGGGCCGCTGCCCAACAAGGGCGAGAAAATGTTGTAAAATTGCTAAACGTGTTTTAATAGCATTCTGAGCTTAAAATTGACAGAAATTACAAATTTTCGTAGTTTAGGCTTCTGCAAATTTAGCCTTCGAAAACGCATTTAAAAGGTATTCTGAGCATAAAATAAACAGTTTTTGTACATAATTAATTCATTTCTCTAATTTTGGTCTATTTTTTCCTTCCTACTACTTCCACTGCAAAAGGGGTCTACACACCCTACTCCCCCTGGGTACGCCACTGGCAGCCAGTAAACTCGAAATACGTACGTACAAGTAGTTACTATTTGAAGGAAAATCGCCAGTTTCACCTTCTTCTACAACGGAATCGGTATATTACTTCGGTTTGACGAATTGGAACGGGATAGAAAGAAGAGATGCAGAAAGTATATGGAAGAAGTATGGCAGATAGAAAACTGGAAATTGTGGCAATCTGAAGGAAAATCGTCAGTTTAGCCATTTTTCACTTGGGCCTCTCGTGTAGGTGGCGGTAGTGTAGTGAGTCGTCCAGTAGTTTCGTAATCCTTGTTTCCTCCCTACGTAAGTACCGTAGTTTCACTTCATTTTCGCGACGGGATTCCCGGATCATTGCCCCATCCGGGAAGCTGCCCAGTTTAAACTACACGGTGATTGACATACATATCCCGCGCAGTTTCGCATACAGAGCTTTCTTGTTTGTGGACCGAATCGGTTGATTTTTTCGCGATATATGTGGACAAACTTCGTGCTTTACTGTTTCAAATTTCGGCTTGTTTCATCATGAAACGCCTGAAAACGGGCTAAAATTGAAATTTCCAACTTTGGTGCTAAGTAAAAACATTTGGCTAGAACGCGATTAGGCTAGTGTTTGGGTGTTGATTTCATCAAATGTTTCATTCAGTTTGCAGCACAACCCGACGATGTTAGCAGTTGTGATTGGCTTTTACAGTGAAGGAACATGCAGTGTGCGGCATGGTTTGAGTGAAACAAAACACTGTGATGATGGAGAGAAAGTGGGAGAATGGATGGATTGTCCGGGCGGGGCCGTAGCCCCTGCGTTAGGCCACACTGCTGGGCTGGCCCATCACGCACACACCCACATCCTGCCCTTCCTTCGCTGCCTTCACTACTCTACTAGCCGGCACACATGCTCGGTGTCAGTCTGGTCGGGTCTCAGTGGTAGCTGTCCCGTCCCGGTTACCGTTTGTCCCAACATATATGTGGTTGCTATTGTAGCTTTAGGTGCAACGGCAGCTCCAATCGGTTCCCATTTACGTACCTAAGTGGCCTGGGTAGTGCTTTGTGCATGAAACTTGGTCCGCCGAGTGGATGAGCGCACGAGCACGACCACAATGACAGTGGCTTTGCGGCCTAAACCACTACACCAAATGTGCCGGCAAGTGGGAGAAAGAAAGTGGAATTTAGGAGAGAACGCGAGCCTCCATGCGATGCGATACCACCAGCATCGCGGTGGCATGAATCTCTGATGGAAGGGGCAGTGTGTGCTACAAAACTCGGAAAAGACGTCTCTCAAGCAACACTGCTGGAGTAGCACGAGTTGCTGCAGAAAGTGATTGAAAACAGTGATGGTCCACGTTAAAGTGTGTAACTTGTGATGTAGTGCGTGGAATTTGTTGAAATTTTAAATAGTAATAATATGCGAAGTATGTTGTATTGTGTTTACAGAAGTTTTCTATCGTCGTACTTTGGTCACAATCAACTTGCAGATTTCTCGATTTCAAGAAAAATGCCATTAGTTCCGAGAACCAGTCGCAGTTAGGTTTCAAAATGGGCGACGCCAAATAAAAGCGCCGAGAAAGAGCTAATCGGTGGTCTGGCGTGTGGTTTACCGGCCTGACCGACGGCCCCACCCAAACTATTACTACGCGTTCTAGTTTTCAGTGTTTCTACAGCATCAAAAAAACTAAATAAGGACCGAACCGGCCGTGGTCACCGGGGAGGTTAAACAGTTGCCACCTTAAAAGGAAATTATGGGGCGTCATTCTGGGGCGACTGACGCATCTCACCCGTAGACCTGCTTAGATCAGACCAATCTTTTTGCATTTCTAGTTGAAGCCGACACCACTACATACATATAGCAGCTTTGTAGTACTGAGATTTTAATATATTGATATCAAAACAAAACTATTATTAATAGTGTCATTTTAATACTATTAAATTTATATTAGTATTAAAACAGAGGACCTACTATTATATTATATTAAATTAAATTAAAAACTAGCATGGGGTTGAATATTAAAATATAGTTTAATTGAATTTTAATAGCATTTTAATTGTTAAACCTTGTTTGACAGTCACCATACTATTTGAATTATATCGCATATCAGAATTATACCTCAAAGAATGTTAAAATTGAAGATTTCTTACTGCCCTCTAAATCTCGAATAGTATGTGTTTTCACTTGGAAACAGTGGAAATTTTCTCACTAATAGGAATATGATAAAAGGACCTGAAACTGCTAATAACCTACGTATGCACAACAGTCTTCTTTCAAAATAATTTCTCTTTAACTATGCATCCATAGTTTCTTTCTACATGGCCATACAAGTCTCTGACATGTGTGTATGTTTGTTTTTGAGATGATTTGCAATCGTTTGTAAATTGGTGAAACAGGCCCCAGGGCCCTTATTTAGCGGGTTGCTTGCTTATACGTATGGTCCCGCTACTTAAAGAAGTTTATTTTCTCTCAGAGAGTACGGAACACACATCGCCAATTTGACATAACGCGGCGTCCGTATCAATGTTAGCAGAAATGCAGAATAAATACATACAGCTGTCACAGTTTATGTTTTACGAAATTTCCTAATTTTGAGCGTGCCGTAGTCTATGAACAAGTTTTCTTCGCCGTCTGTCTGTCTTTGACGGAGTTGGTTTCGCAGGTCAAATGCTTTTTTAGCCCGCCAAGGTGTCAGATCGTGTCCCAGATAAACGTCTGAATACTGAGGTTTTTTAGTCAATACCGACCGCTTCTTGGTGAGGACCGCCATCTTAGCTGCAATGTCTTTGAATTGAACGATCACTCGTTTTCCCACGGTTAGAGTGTTGGCAATGCTTTTAGCGTCTACAGAAAAGTCATACAGCAGGTCTTTCACCAGGTCAGGGACGGTCTTTGTGTCAGTAGTGTCCGAGATCAGTCCGTTTATGATGATGTTGTACTGGCGTCTTTTCCTCTCGCGTTCCTCGCGCTCCCAATCACAGACGCGAACAAGTGCAGAGTGAGCACGGTTATAGTCAGCTGCCGGGTGAGGCACAGGCAAGCCATTCTTCGCTGTCTGTAGAACAGCAGCGTATGTCTTTGTATTTGCGCTGGAGATGCGGTCATTTATTGATCGAAGGTCAGTACTAACTTGTTCAAGTTGACTCTGCAGGGTGTCAATTCTCTGGGAGACTGTGGCCATGTTCTCGGTTTCCCGTTGGTCTGTTTCACCGTATTTGTCAAATTTGGTGTGACATTCAAAACAAATCGATGCGATGAACATAGCCTTAGTGCCCAAGGACTTCTCCAGCCAGTCTACAGCATAGCTTCTGGACATCGGTTTCACTTGTTGGTGGTTGCCAAAACAGCTTTGGCAAAGCAAGTCTTTGTGACGGTAAGTACACTTCAGGGATTTCAGTATGCTGAAGGCCGACAGGCATTCCCGACAAACTGTCTTTTCTTTGACTGCACTAGCTGATCTCGTTGATTTTGCCAACTTGATTTTACTGGAAGAACGAACACGCAACAGCGTTGGCGGCGTTCACAGAGCGCTATGATATACAAGTCAGGCAGCGCTGACCAGGCACACAACCGGCCGCGGCCAGTGCAGCGAGCACACTCTCTCACTCTAAAATAGCCTTACCAACGGCGCGACTCGACGGATGAGGGAAATGACCCCTTTTAATAGAGAATCGGAACCCCGGATTCCCAAAACTTCCATTGTAATATACGCGAAGTAGTAGGAAAATAAATCCTGCACCCAGCTGCGGGCACCCTGCCTTTGGCTGGGGCCATAGCTTATTTTGCGGGCACGTGTTGGTTCACGCTATGAGCCGAATTCACATCTGTGGGGTTATGAAAAAAGCGCTCTTTTTGTGAATTGAATTTTGTGAAATTGCGAATCGAAAATTGAGCGGTTTTACAGATTATGGCGGTTTCGAAAACAATTCATTCACGACTTTCCTACCTTTACCCAATCAAGATGTTTGAAGGTCTTGATCTGTATTTGGTATTGAAATAGACAAAAAGTACAAAACTACAGTTGGTAGGTATACCTGAACCTGAACCTGAAACCTGGGTATAAACCTGAAAATTGTGAACCTGAATCTGAAACTACCTGAAAATTAAAGTACTTACCTGACACCTACTAGGTCGGTACCTACTTTTCAGGTTTTTCTTGTCTTACACTTCCCGGTGCAAGTAGCACGTACTGTCACCTTTTGAAATTGGTTACACTGTAGATAAGATATTGCTTGACTCTACAGTTTTGTTCTTAAAAATTGTGTGCGTGAAGCGTCTAATGCACATTATCTGCACATACGTGTACTGTAACATAAACATGAAGGCGATTTATAGGGGAAAGCTTTCCAATCTTGCTTCCATTCGCTATTGATTCTCTATCGATACCTGCCTCCTCTGCTACAGCAGAGCGTGCCTTTAGTCAGGCTAGTAATGCTGTGGAAGAAAGGCGTTACCCTTTCTCAGCAAGTAATTTAGAAAAAGAATTGTTGATCAAGCTGAAAAAGGATGTGATTGGCACAGTAGTTCACATCGGCTGAATTATTTCTCTTGTCTGCTCTGTTTCTTGTCAGTGTTACATATTTTTACCGGTCGAGTCTGTTATTCTATCTATCTGGTGCACTAAATTGCTACGAGTCTGTATAAGCCATGGGTACAAACTTAGAAGTCTGCTCATAGCCGAAAATTTGTCTTTATTTGAAAGTACCTGAACCTGAACCTGACACCTGGGACCTGGGTACTTTTGAAAAATGTACCTGAACCTGAACCTGAACCTGAAATTGGATTTTAGAGATACCTGAACCTGGACTTAACTGAAATTTGGTGGTACCTACCAACTGTATACAAAACCCAACACCTCGTACATGTAAGTAGTACAGGGGGTGACGCTGTCGTGCAAACATCTGATTGGTCCAAATTAAGCCCCGCCCATTTTCTACTTTTTATTTTTACTTTTCATTTTCTGATTTTCATTTTCTACTTTTTATTTTTACTTTTCATTTTCTGATTTTCATTTTCTGATTTTCTACTTTTTACTTTTCATTTTCTACTTTTCATTTTCTGATTTTCATTTTTACTTTTCTGTTTTTCTACTTTTCATTTTTACTTTGCTGATTTTCATTTTTACTTTTCGGTTTTCATTTTCTGATTTTCATTTTCTGCTTTTTATTTTTTTTCATTTTCAACCTTTAATTAATTCGGCGGAGCCAGGACCAGTCAGGTTTTGCACCACAGTGTCATGGACGTTTTGCACCACAGTGTCATGGACGTGATCTAAAAAGGTTTCTTGAAACATTACCGCGACGGGTTTGACTCGAAAAAGATTCCTTACCTGTGCAGTGAGTTACTACAAAACAGCAAAAGTTGGCTTACTGAAAAAGCGTCTTAACAGTTTGCTGAAACCTAACCTGGATGGGTTTTCGGCAAACATTATACAACTGAAATAACTTCTGGGAGAACCTTCGCTATAATCATTTGGAGTGAGTCACGTGATTGGCCAACTTATAGACAAAGCAGTGGTACAATTTAAATAGGTCATTGTCGCATTTTGTCTTCCACGGATCGATTGTGCAGCCAGTTATGAGTTTGAGCGAACAATTAGATAAATTGGTGGGAGAATTAGTAGAAAAGCCTCGGGAAGATAGTTTTACAGTAACGTCAGAAAGAACAGGCAAAGAGACAAAGCCGAAGCGTGAAATTAAGCAACGTGTTAAGCCAAGCAAACAAAAAGTTGTAGTTTGTGCAAAGTGCGCTGCTCAAATGAACGCCCCCGCAAAAGACGGTGAAGCATGGACGTGGGTTGTGCCTGTGCCCTCCATTACCGTAATCCCTACAATGCATTACGTGCCAGCGGCTGACCAAGACGGGCAGGCCAAGAAAATTTGAAGCTATGAATACGCAAACTTTATTGCTTATGTGCAAAAGCAACAAAGTGTTAGCTCTATATTTTGTTGGTGTTTTTGCTAAAAATACTATGCCGAAATCAGTGAATCGGCCGGCTGCATTAGTCGTCAACACAGACAGCAGCAATTTACCCGGAACTCATTGGATTGCAATACATATTTCTCACGAAGGAGTTGGTACCTATTTCGATTCGTATGGCCGATTTCCGTTGAAAGAATTCAGTGAATTTTTGGATGAAAACTGCGAAATTTGGAACTATGTAGCTAGGTCAGTACAAGCACCTTTCTCTACTACTTGCGGTCAGCACTGCGTGCATTTTCTCTATTGTATGGCTAGCGGATTGAGAGTTGGACAGTTTATGAATAAGTTTGGTTCAAATTTGGTTGAAAATGATAAATTGGTGATCGAGTTTATAGAGAACAAATTCAAAGTGCAAACCGAAATGGTAGATGCAAATCTGTTACTGAATCAAATTTGTAGAGCTATGACAGAAATGAAATAAATTATTTATTTTGAAAGCACACAAAACAGCAATGCGCTGAATCTATTTTCAATCCTCGGCTTGCTGAAAAGTATAGAAGGATTTCGTTCCCAACAAACACTTTTGACTTAACGAAGTTGGTAAACACAATTTCTTTATAACCATCAGCTAAATAAACGAATGTGCAATCAAATTTTGCTCTACAACTGTGTGTGAATTTGTTTCAGTAGCAGAGTAGCTTCTTTTCACACCAGTTTGAGTAAGCAATATAGTGTTATTTTATGTCGCGATGCTACGCCCTCGGTCGGCGCGGAGTAATTTGCCCCGGCCTCCAAATCGACCAATAGCAGACCGAGTAAAAAAGATCACGTCATTAGCTCCGCCCACTACACGTCATCTTGTCTGGTTGCTTTTTGGTCGCCATTTCTCAGTTTCTGAGGGCTATCAGTCGGTCGGTCGCATAGTTATGGAGTGGGTTGAGAAAGCATCGTTGAGTGAGCTAAACGCATTCGTACGTACACAGGACGTTGTGTGGAGTCAAAACGAAGCGCTGTTGTCTCGAATTTGGCGCAGATATTGCATTTTAACGGCCCAAACAGACGCCGACGTTTCGCAATTCGGCACAGACAGTTTCTGGGACGCAGTTTTGGGGGAAGATGATGAGGACGACCCCGTGTTCGAGGAGTTTATGGCCAATTTTAACACCCCCGATTCGTGGATCGCCGGTCCCTCGTTCGGGCAGCAAGTCGGAGGCGGAGCAGCTGACGATTTGGACAGACACATCGAATTCGAACGAACATTTGAGCGTCGTGTTAAGATGTTCAAAACGACGGGCACCACATACATGTTGCGGCTGACAGATTTGGACGATGTTGCCGATCACGATGCCCTCATTAGAGGGGCCGTTCAGAGGTTAATTGACAGGTGTGTACTTTTATTTTCTTCTATACACAAAACTTTTTGTAACTTTTTTCCAGTGGCGTACCCAGGGGGTGTAGGGTGTGTACACCCCTTTGCCGTGGAGTACTGTTATTTTACTAGTGGATTTTTATTTTACTACTTACTAAATTTACTACAAATTCAGCTCTTCAATTTAATTTTTACTATCAAGCAGCTCCGATTTTACTAATTTTTTTGTTTTTACTAATAATTTTACTCATTTTACTACTATTTTGCTATGATTTTACTAGTCATAAGGTCCAATTTTGCATAAATTATGCCAAGATCTTATAACTGACCGATGTTGGGGCCAAATAGTTGCTGAATTTGATCGTGATACGAGGTTTTCCAGAAGTTTAGAGGAAAAAATGTGCAAAATCTGAGTCACGAAGTTGCTCCCACATACCTTAGTGCAAAATTGATCAAGATATTGGCTGAAATTCGCCAAAAACTAGTAAAATAGTAGTAAAATTTCTATTTTACTATTGACCCCGTTTGGTAATTTAATTTAATTTTTACTTTACTATTGGCTCATAATTTTACATTTTACTATTATTTTACTACTAGTAAAATACCATTACTATTACTAATTTTTGTTTTACTATACTATAGTAAAATAACAGTACCATGGAGGTAGGGAGGAAAAATAACAAAAATAAGAGAAATAAATTAATTATGTGCTAAAACTGTCTATTTTTATGCTCAGAATAACTTTTAAATGCGTTTTCGAAGGCTAAATTTCGAAAAATTTCTCACCCTTGTTGGGCAGCGGCCCAACCAGGCAACTTAAAAAAACACCTGTGCAAAATCCTGGGTACGCCACTGACTTTTTTTTATTTAACCTTTGTGCCTCAGTTCATTGTACAAGACATTCTAAAAGTAAGTTGTTTCAGTGCGTTTGACGATTGTACAGACGACAGTCATCGGGTCGGATTGGAGTTGCGTGCGCACGGAATGACAGAAGCGTTGTTAGTCCCCTTTTGCAAGAAATCCCAGTTGACGGCCGACAAAGTGCTGCATCTTTTGCAGAAGATCGTGCAGTCCAACAAGGAGATTGATTTGCGTAAGCCTCTGGAAATCAGCACCACCAAAGTGAAGTTGCCCGGCGCGCACGGCAAAAAGCGCAGATTTCGGGGCAATTTCCAGGAGTTTATCGATGAGCAGGTCGGCGCGGGACACGGCAGCGGCTTCATCGCCATGAAAAACAAAAGTGACGATCTGTGCGTTGCCAGAGCCATCGTAACGGGAATCGCCAGACACGAAAAAGATGATAGTCCTGAAAAAAATCGTTTGTACAGGGCTGTAATTGAGGGCGACAGAAACAGGTACACAAAACAGAGAAAGCTCGCAGAAGAGTTGATGCGAACAGCCAATTTGTCCCGTCATCGCGGCAGTTGCAGACAGCCCGAATTTGAGAAGCTGCAGGAAGCAATGCCCCCACAGTACCAGCTCAAAGTGTGGGACAGAGACGCCTTTTACGGCAAAGTTTACGAAGGCCCCGTAGCCCCGGTTCCCATAAATTTGTTCATTTGGGATGAACAGTGCGCCTTGTTGACATCCATGGCCAGTTTTTTCGGTACAACGTATTGGTGCCATCTGTGCGATGTTGGCTACAGTGAGAAAACGAAGCATTTGTGCACGGCTCGGTGTAAGTGTTGTTTCGCCAGCCCCCCTTGCGTCCAAACGGCCAGTATGCATTGTGTGGATTGCAACAGATATTTCCGGTCGCCGGAGTGTCTGCAGAAACATCTGAGAGATTATGTCGAGGTGAACGGTGGTCTGCGGCGCAAAACAACGCCCATTTGTGCTCTGTATCGGAGGTGCAAGCAGTGCGGGTGCAAAATAGAAACGGCGCACGTGTGCGGACAGTACAAATGCAATCTATGCAGGCAGGACGTATCGCGTAACACGAATCACGTGTGTTACATGCCCAAGTACATTCCCAGAAAAGGTCTGCGCGATGCCAGATTCCTATTTTTCGATTTGGAGTGCACACAGGAGAAAGCGGTTTCCCAGAACAAATACGGCGAGATCTACGAACACCAGTGCAATTGCGTCGTGTCCTGGAAAGTGTGCGATCGGTGCTTCGAAGCGCCGGAATCCAATTGTGAGGTCTGCGGCCAGACAGACGCAAAAATTCGGACGTTTGTGGGGGAGACGGCTCTGGACGATTTTTGCGGCTATTTGTTCGGGCGACATTGCCATGGTGTGACGGCTCTGGCGCACAACATGAAGGGCTACGACGGCCAGTTCCTATTGAATTATCTGCACAGACAGGGTGTGAAGCCGAAAGTGCTCGTGCGCGGGCTGGAAATTTTGTGTCTCGAGGCGGAGTCTGTGAAAGTGCTGGACACGTTGTCCTATTTGCCTATGAAGCTCTCTGCATTGGGCAAGGCGTTCAATTTGAAGATCGGCAAAGGCGAGTTTCCCTATTTGTTCAATACGGCCGCCAATCAGCAGTACGTTGGCCCCCTGCCAGATCTCCAGTATTTCGACCCAGACAGTAGAAGTGAGAAAGAACGCGATTCCCTTGTCAAATGGCACGCTGAAGAACAGAAGCGCTTGCGAGAGACGGGTCAGCAATGGGATTTTGGCCAGGAAATGGTCAAATATTGTAAGCAGGACGTAGAGGTGTTGTTGCGAGCAGCCATGCGATTCAGAGCGGATTTGCAGACCCAAACGGGTATAGATTGCTTCCTAGAATCGATCACAATCGCCGGTTGCTGCAATTTGCATTTTCGGAAGAATCATTTGGTTCCCGAGACAATAGCATTGGTTCCCGAAGGCGGATTTCGGCGAGAAAGTAAGCAGAGTGCCGATGCCCTCCGGTATTTGAAGTGGATCGCGCACAGGGACAAAATGGCTGAAAACGACAGAATGATCCAACATTCCAAGAACGGTGGTGAGTACAAGACGCTGGGCGGCTACAAGTTGGACGGGCTGTTGCGCCAGGTAAGCACGGGTGCCAGTCTTCATCACGGTTTTGAGTATTACGGCTGTGCCTGGCACGGCTGTCCCAAGTGTTTCAAGGATAGAGCGCAAATGTTGCCGAACGGAATGACGGCGGAAGACGCCTATGACAAAACAATGGATCGGCGGGAATCGATTTTGAGTGAGGGCTACACATTGTCTGAGGCGTGGGAGTGCAGCGTAAAGAAGGAGTTGGCTGAGAATCCCGAAATGCGCAAATTCTACAAAGAAAATTGCGCAGACGTAATGGACCCCCTGAATCCCAGAGATGCCTTCTACGGCGGTCGAGTGAGTGGTTTCAAATTGCATCACAAATGCGCGCCCAATGAGAAGATTCTGTATTACGATGTAAGTGCCAACACCTTACAATATTGTGCTAAATTTCAATATTTTCAGATAATCAGTTTGTATCCTGCGGTCAATACGAGAGGCAAATACCCAGTAGACATGCCATTGGTGATCACGGATTCGTTTAAGCCGATTACGAGAGGGTCCCAGCCCTACAACGGCCTAGTGAAGTGTCGCGTGTTGCCCCCGAAAAATCTTTTGCACCCGATTTTGCCCTGCAGATGCAATGGAAAGCTCATGTTCGGTTTGTGTATGGTCTGTATGGAGCAGCAGTCGGAGGAGTGCGGTCATAGCGATGAAGAACGGGCGCTGACGGGTACGTACGTATCTTGGGAGTTGTACGAGGCGGTAGAGCACGGCTACAGCGTCTTGGAGGTGTACGAAGTACTGCATTGGCCGTACATGGCGCAGTACGATGGCAAAGACCCCAAAACGGGTCTGTTTACGAGTTACATTCAGTGGGCTTTGGCTCTAAAAATCGAGAACAGCGGTTGGCCGGAGAAAGTACGTACAGTAGTAAATTGACTATATCTATATTTCTTTTTTGTTACAGGTTGGCACAGACCCAGACAAACGCCGGCAATTTATTGAGATGTACAAGGAGAGAGAGGGAATCGATTTGAATCCAGACAACATCGCCCACAATCCATCCCTGAGGCAGCTCGGCAAATTGATGGCCAATAGTTTTTGGGGCAAATTGGGCCAGAGAGCCGATTTGAATTCGGTGGCCTATTTTACGGAGCCCGACAAATATTTTGCGTTCGTGGCAGATCCAACGAAGGAGATTTTGGCCATCCGAATCGTCAACGATTCAATGGTCTGTGTGACATACAAACACGAATCAGAATTTGTGACGGGAATGCCCCACGTTAGCGTGGCTTACGCCGCGTTTACAACAGCTATGGCCCGATTGACCTTGTGGAAGTATTTGGCCCGATTGGGACAGAGAGTGCTCTATTGCGACACAGATTCCATCATATTTTTGGTCAACACAGACGAGCCCGATCAGTACATGCCGCCATTGGGGTCGTTTTTGGGTGAAATGTCAGACGAGTTGGTGGATTATGGAGAGGGCGCGTATATCGACGAGTTTGTTTGCGGTGGCCCGAAGGTATGTATATATTTTTAGCTGACATTCAAAATTGTATTTTAGGCCTATGGTCTCAAAATTTGGTCTCCAAAAGCAAACGAATTTGTGCACAAAACGAAAATTCGAGGGTTTACGATCGATAGCAGAACAGGAAGTAAGTTGAATTTCGACACGATGAAGCGTTTGGTTTTGAATCATTTGGAGAAGGAGCCGGACACGCAGGTCGAGGTGGTGAGACGAAAAATCGGACGCACAAGTGATCGCAAAGTAGTGACATTTGAGCAGGGTAAGCGTTATAGGCCAGTGTGGAATAAGGTTGTGGTGTGTGCTGACGGTTACGCCGAGCCATTTGGCTACGATCCCTAATGGATATTCGTTTAGTGCATCCGTGTAATATAATTGTCAGTGGTAGTACGCAGAGTGGAAAGACGGTGTTAGTAAAACGGTTGATCGAAAATATCGACTACGTATTTGACACGCCAGCGCAACAGATTATTTGGTGTTACAGTTTGTGGCAGCCTGCCTACGAAGATTTAGCTAAACAGGCTAGAGTGCAAATGCACGAAGGATTGCCGTCTTTGGAACAGTTTAGCAAGCTAATTGAAGTACCGAAATTCGTAGTATTGGACGATTTTGCAAACGATTTGAGCGCCAAGACCGAACAATTGGATAAACTGTTTTGCAAATATACACACCACTGTAATGTGTCCGTACTACTGATTACGCAAAACCTGTTTCTAAAGTGCCTGCGTACAGCCCGAATCAATACGCAGTATCTGTTTTTGCTGAAAAATGTAAGTGACAAACTACAATGTAGTCAGCTGGCTAGACAAGTGTTTCCCGGTCAACAAAAGTACTTTATGCAAGCCTACAACGACGCCTGTTCGGTACCGTATGGTTATTTATTGGTGGATTTATCGCCGCATCAACAACACGATGAAATACGCTTAAGGACGAATATTTTTCCGAATCAGCAGTGTTACTGTTATGTACCGATCTGAGTGGTTGTGTGTACGGTAGTATGAGTACAAGGTTGAAACGAAATTTTGATTTCCTGAAAGTGTTGTTGAAAGCTAATAAAAAGCAGCAAAAAGCAATCATTGCAACGGCTAATCATGATTTGATTTTGTGTCTGGTTGAAGTCATACACAACATACTAGTCGGTAATGTAAAATTGTCAGAAAAAGAAACGAAAAGTCTGAAAAAATACCAAAAAACACTCCGAAGTTTGGTTGACAGAAAGATTACGGTTAGTAAGAAAAAATCAATCATTGTGAGACAAAGTGGCGGTTTTTTGCCAGCGTTGATCGGTCCGATTTTGGGTATAGCCGCAGGTCTGTTGGGTGAAGCGTTGCGCAAATAGTAATGGCCAGAAAAATGGCATTGGTGCCCCAGCATTTAGTTCATTTAATGCAGCAGCAACAAGTTTTGGGTAATCCGGCGGTGCAGCAACTTAGCGATATGGATAGCAAAATGCAACAGTTGCTTGCTAAGCAAAACGTGCCAGCAGACCTGAAACAAATTCAGTACAATCAAATGCTACAAAAGTACATAAATATGAGAGACCAGGAAATGAACAAGCCCTTGACTGTTGAAATGAAAAGCGTTGAAAGCAATAAAGATACCATACTAGCAGGATTGCCTAAAAATGTAAGGAACAAGGGACGAATTTTGCTCGATCATATTTCGCGCAGCCCCACGCTATCTGTTGACGATAAAGGACAGGTTATAGTGAAGGGAAATGTAATCGAAAACAGCAACCTGACCGATTTGGTTCACTTATACACAAGACCGGCGCGCAATCGAGAGCCACCGGTCGGCTGGAAGCCGTTTGCAATGGCCCTGAACGAAGCAAATGTACCTCAAGAAGCAGTGACAAATACCTTTTGGTGGGATAGGGCCGTTGGAACGCCGCACACCGAACCGCCGCCCGATATGGCAGTAATGCTTGATCAGGATGATGACACCGAAGCAGTAACATCTATTAAACAGCAGCGTAGATGGACACCATACGAAAGAGCAGCTGATACGGGGAAAATGCGCGCTTTTCATAAAAAGTCGCCCAATCGGAGTGATAAAGTACGAAAACCAGCACAAATTTATATACCTGAAACGGGAATTTGGCAGCCATATCATCAAAAAGTATGAACAGGGAAAGGTTGTTAAGTAAGCTGTATTACGATCCATCGAGTGATTGTTGCTATACCAGTTTGTACCCATTGTACCGTGCTGCGAAGAAACATAATAAATCAATCTCTGCAAAGTATTCCCCATCACAATAGGGAATATATTAATAACGTGGGTTTGTTGGTGTCAGTATCCAAGATGTAAAGAATAGGATATCAACTTTAGCTCCAAACCCCAACTAGCCAACAAACCCACCCCGCGCAAAGGCAATCGCCACGGCACTGCTGAATGCGTCTGAGTCGTGTGCATCTTGTCTTGCGCTTATGGCTTACTAACGCCAGTTGTTTTCTGTT